>QOCX01000355.1:190201-208389 GCA_005959815.1 Sarcophaga bullata | reverse complement strand
GGTCGACTCCGAACGACAGAATTTTTGAGAAGCTTTTCATGGCAATTTTATTTACTCTCAGAGTTTTTGCCAGAAATCTGCTGAGAGGAAGTCGCCGAAGAAATATTTTTTCATATTCGTTTTTGATGACTGACCTGGGATTCGAACCCTGGCCTTTCGCTCAATAAGCCAACACACTACCTACTAGACTACGGCGACGTAGCCGTACGCTAATAGTTTAGCACAATACCCCACTAGACTACCAGGGCAACCGGCACTCACAACAGAATTTCGAATAGAATTTCGAATTGGAATAAAGAATTGGAATGCGAATTATTTTCAAAATGTATTTTAATTTAAACTTAAACACACACATACACACACGCACATATAAAATTCTAAAATGAACAACAACAAAATAAAAGACAACTTTTTTTTTTTTAATCGTAAAGCAATTTATTACACAAAAAACGTACACAGAATGAAAAAAAAAATAAGAAAAAACGGCATGCAAAATAGGAATAACCTTGAATATACTACGAAGAGAGGAACAGAAAGAGAGACAGAGAGAAAGGTTGTATGAAAAGGTACTTAAGAAAAGTAATTTCCTTGAAGAACATGTGAACATGTTACCATTTGCGTATTAAGTAGCAATTAAAATGGATGTTAAACACACATATGATCATACCAATAATTACAATAATTATATAAAAACAAATTCTGTTATTTTAATTTAAATAATTTCTAGACTTTCTTTTTGAAATAACAACAAGCAATATAAGGCATATTAGTGCACTGGCATAGGAAAATGCCATAAAAATTTTAATTTGCAATTTCATAGAAATATTAATAAGAAGTGGTTGGCACTTGTAATTATAATTATAGTATATATATACATACACACATATATGTACATATGTATGTACATATGTACAAATATTGATATATGCATGCTTATATAAAAGTATTTGATTACTTAATTAATATTTTAAAATACAAAAAACATGAAAAAATATGAAAAAACAAGAAATAATTATTCAATGTTGTGTACAGGTAAACAGGTAAATTATTGAAATGTACGCATATGTAAACACTGATTATTATTGGTAAAGAATTTTTATGTAGAAATTAATTTTTATGAAATGTCTGAAATTAATTTTATGAAATAAATATGTACGTATGTATGTATGTATGTATGTATGTATGTATGTATGTATGTATGTATGTATGTATGNCTGTATATATATTTGTATGTTTGTAAATGTAAATGATATTGAATATTTTATGTGTGTATGTGTGTGTAATTAATTCTGTACAACATACATGTTAACATATTTTTGCTGTATTTGTATATATTTTGTATAAATACGTATATATTTGAATACAATTTTTATATACTGATACTGATACTGATACAGATACTGATATTTATGTGTTATTTTATTTTGTTGTAATATTGAGTAAAATTTTATTTCTATTTCTAAGTAAATTCCTTATTATTTTTTTTTTTCTAATTATTGTAGAATAATATTGTAATATTCAGCAAAATTTCTTGAAAATGTTAGTTTTTGTTAAAATAAGAAACCGTTTGTAAACGAACCTGTAAGAAAAAGAAAAAATGAAAAAAAATATTAAAAATATAAATATTATTGAATGCAATTTATTATTACAAAATATATTAAAATTGTGTATAAAAACTAAAATTAACAATTTGTTTTTAAATTTAAATTATGATTTTCAATACATATTTCGGAATATCATAATCATATAATATTAGTTGAAGTATGTACCTAATATACATACATACATAATGACCCATTACAATCCTTCAGTCAGGATTACGGCCTAGCTTCTCATACCACTTATGTTGTGTGTATTAACTTGACTTTTCATGGCAATTTTATTTACACTCAGGAGTTTTTGCCAGTAATCTGCTGAGAGAAAGTCGCCGAAGAAATTTTTTTTCATATTTCGTTTTTGATGTCTGACTTGGGGTGTGAACCCTGGCCTTTCATTTAATAAGCCAGAACACTGCCTACTAGATTACGGCGACGTCTTTATATAGTACTTCGTACTATTTAAAGTTCGATTTTTTCGTTGCCCCTAAAAGTCCTAATACACGATATCAGACCCACGTCAACATTTCAGTTAAAGTTTTTCTATCAGAAATTTCAAGGAAAAATGTGTGTTAGAACTCTAACTTACTCTCATTGGGGTCCAAAATATGGTAACAGTGTTAAATGGTTCCTTATAATACGAAGACTAACTAGGCAAACCGAACAAAATTCTTACATTTACTTAATAAATTGGTTATACAATCAATAAGTTAATCAGGATTATGACTCATGTTCTTGGTTTTAATTTTATATGTGAGTGGCGGGACCTACAGTTTAAAGTCAATTCTGAAGGACAGATTTTGAAAAAACTTTTCATGGCGATTTTATTTACTCCCAGATCCGCATTTTGTTCGGGACGTCTGAGCTACGAGTAATAAGCCAACACACTTACAACTCAATGCCCATTCAATATGTCGAAACTAGGGGCCTGCATTACAGCATTCACTTTATTCACTCACATTATGGTCCACTTATACTGTGATAATGTGTTCTGTACAACACAGACTAAGTACACGCTTTGGTTATCACAGAGAAAAACTTATTCAATAATGTTTCATTCTTTTAAACATGAATGCCCTTACTACTCTCTACTATACAGCGTAGCAATAATATCAAATAGTGAATCAATCCTGCATTCATTAGAACGTGCATACACTCTTTAAAAACACGTGTAGTTATGTTTCTCATTCCCTTTGGCTTTGGCTTTGTCTACTTAAGACGAATGGTTTCAAACGTTCGTCTGTGTTTTATTAACATTAATGCAGGTCGAAGCGTGTAGAATACCTATGTTATGTTATGGCAATTGTAGCCGTTGTCAGGATGAGGAAGAGAACGAATTGATTCATTGGTTATTGGACGTGTGTTTGAACGTATTGATTATCCAAATTATTACTACAGAATTGTGTAGGACTTGCTATGTGTAAGGAGTAAGGAGAATCGGAATCTTCAGAAATAACTGCTAATTTCAATAATTAATATACATACATACGTAAGCTGCACTATTCTGTGTCAATGTATTCCATGGCAAACATAAAATGGTTGATAAATATTTTTCGATACCTATCCCTTTTAGTGAATGCAAAAAATTATATGGAAATAAATGTGAACATTATTGAAAGTATATTTACTATTACTGGAATTAATTGGAAAAAAAAAACATTTCCATTTAATCTGTTCTCATAATCAATAAATTCTCTCTCTTCAATTACACATTTGGGCATAAAGTCTGTCAATCGTTGAATTAATTGTGAGACTATGTTGCTTTCATTTTAATGTCTCGATAAAATATAAAACCTTGCTTAAATACTTTAAAAGCAGCAGGATATGTAAATTCTCTTAAAAACAGAGAACTTTCTCTCTACAAATAAATTTTCATACGCCCCCCCCCCCCGATACGGTATACTTTATTCGTGTGATGAAATTTACTCCATCGTTAATCGTTGAACACAGGGCATACGTGTGCTTTAATATGAAAATGTAAGTAACTGTACAAGCGAGAGGGAGAAAACACACATTTATGTTGTAATCTTTCTGAAATCTCTGCTGTCCAATGCTTTTGCTTAATTGATCTCTATAAAAAGAAATTAGTTTTGCATGTTGTTGTAGTTGCTGTTGTTGTTTCTCTCGTTATTTACGGCACGCCAATTCGAATGACACAGAAATTTAAAAAAGAAAGAAACACACACAAACTCGCCCTCTTATACAAAAAACCCGAGAGTCATTTTTAAATGGTTTTTGTGCCGAGAGTGTTTCTCTCTATTAAACAGCAGCAGCAGCAGTAGCAGCAACAAAAACAAATAAAAAGAAAGGAAGAAACAAAAACTGCAAAACAAATGTAGTCAGTGTGTGAAAATAAGCGGCATGCATGTGTGCATTTGATTGCAATTGTCATTTAAATTGTAAAGATAAAAACGAAACGATAAAACAAATGAAAATGGCCAACGTAGAGGCATTTAATTTATTTTTGTTGTTTCCACTTTAGTGATGTTTTGTTTTTGTGTCTTTCAAACAATTTAAAATGCAAATTTCTCTTTAACCTCACTTTTTCATTTTGTTTTAAATTCTAGAAACGAAAAAAAAAAGACGGCAAGAAAAATAGGCAGCAAATAAAATTTATAAATTTTTATACCTTAAGCTCAGTTTAAAAGCAATAACACTTTCCCCATACTGTGTAACCAGTTTATTTCTTTCATTGCTCGACACACTTAAGGATGTCCTTGACTGTTTTTAAAAAAACCATTTTTTTGCATTGTAAACAACTGGCAAAGTGTTATGACATGTGCAATAATACAACGAAAGAAAATGTGAAAAAAAATTTTTTTATTTACTTGCCTACACACACTATAATATTCACATCCATTTCGGGGCTTTTTAAGAATTTATTTTTATTGTTGTTGGTATAAAATAATATTTATGCTATGCTTTATAGTTTTTGACTTCCTGTAATGCACTTACTTAAATACGAAATGAAACTCAAACCGGGAAGTGTCAAACTAGAAAAGTTTTTTTCCTTTTTTTTTACAAACACACACATACATTTATTTATATATACTCACACATTTATAAATGTTTTCAATGTTTATAAGAATGAATTAAATTCATTCGTCATATTAAAAATAAAGTTCAGAAAGTGAGAAATTTAGCATGACTGGATTATTTTTAGAATTTTAAATAAAATAATTCGATTGAAATTTTAAAATCGATCGAAACATTTCATTCTACTTGGCTTTAAAAACAATTAGAAAAATATTCGAAGAATATATATACTGACGTTTCTCAGCACAATCATTGACGTTTCTCATTCGTTCGACTACACAACCTCATGCTTAAACTGAGACAATACGATCAATATTACATTTCTTTTGTAAGAATTATGGCCTGGATGCTGGCAGCATTGTTTAGCAAGACCTGCAATTGAGCATAAACAACGACGCGTGTTCATTGAATGGGGTATGGCAATGATCGATCTCTTCTGAATAAATGGATATGTTAATAAACAAAATTGTCGAACTTGGGCTGGGGCCAATCCACATGATATCAGAGAGATTCCAATGCATCCAGAAAAAGTTCTTGTTTGGTATAGATTTTAGACTAACAGCAACATCCATCCATATTTCTTTGAGAACATCGGCAGCCAGCACATTACAGTCAATCGAGAGCCCTACAGGCCAGTGATTACTAATTTCTTTTAATCTGATTTGATTGATGCCAACGTCATATTGTTTGAACAGGACTAAGCACGTAGCACACAGTCTATGCCACATTGGATATTCTGTACGAGCGAATCGCATCAGCCAAATTCTGCCTGAATTGTATGTAATATTCATGGAAAATTACACACTTAGTATGCGCCTCACTTAGAGAAGCCATGACGGCCTTTTTCAACGATGTTATATTCAACACATCATGTCGCTAATAAGCCTTTCGAACGAATAAACTTTTCCGATAATATCTCAATTAAAGTTATTTATTCTTTGACATTTTGACATTTCCTTTTGAAAATACTTCTTCAAGTTTAGATTAAGAACACAATTAAGAGATCTAAAGACCAGACCGCCAGAGAAAATCTGAATTATACATCCAGCCTATCAAGAAATAACCTGAGTTCGATAAACACCTTTTGACAGGTTACAGTACAGTGGATCAGAGTACACTTATTTAAATTGAGTCGTCTCGAGCCCAACATATAGATCCTATCACGATGAAAATGAATCATCGATGCACCTTATTGAAGCCAGTGGATTGCAGAAGGGGAACACGCCCTGAATGGCATATCAGAGTGCTGGGAGAATTGAAGTTGAGTTGACTATGGTATAAAGAATCGAATTTCTTTAAAGATTTTTTTCTAATTTCTCTAGAAAGTTTTTTCATAAAAATTCTTTAAAAAAAAGAAATTTAATTTGAATTTTTCTGAAAATCAAGATTCTTGCAGTTCCACACGAATTTAAAATTCGCAGAATAATTGCCACAATTCTCCATAGTAATTGTCCATTTCCTTCATGGCTTATTTAACTCATTTTATTATTGTTAAGAAGAAACAAAAGAACGAAACAAAAATTTATGAAAACTTCAGCTCAACAGCTAAATGGCCAACAATGATGAAAACAAAGAGGAAAAAAACAAATTAATTTACGAAAAGTAAACAAAGGAAGAAATTAAATTTTAATTGCTTTTGACAACAAAATGTTTTATGTTGGTCGAAATTAATTTTTTCCTCCTTATGAACACAAAAACATGAGGGTATAGGGTAAATATCCTGACAAAAACTTGGTTTAAAACAATAAGTGCCAGTTAAATTATGAATTCCTATTGGAATACAAGAATATATTTTTTTATCAACTTTCCCAAGTTAAAACTCTTTATGATTTCAATTTTTATTCTATAAATTATGAAGAATTTTTCAAAGCAAAGTTAAATAGGCTTTTGAAAGAAAGCTTAATAGTTTTCAAATGGAATTCAATTTAAATTTTATGTCATAGATTATCAAGAACCTCCGCCTTTTCATTACAAAACTGGGCACAACTGCTGCAGAAATCATTCAAAGTAATACAAAGTCTATCAGCATGCCTCCCAAATAGTGCAGTGGCTAGTGAGAAGAGCAATAGTACGCTGGATTGAATGCTTTCTAAAAAAATAAAACACTCAATGCTCTTCCTATCCAGATCATCACAGCAGAACCAAACAGTACTGCTCTCATGCTACCAACTCCTTTGAGCTACTTTGTAAATCGACCGGAGTAAGACTGAGACAATCGAAACACCTATGCCATGTAACATGTCGAAGATAAAACAGTTCAGCAGCAATGCAGTGCATCAGCAAATCAGGATTCATGGACGATGACGGAAGTCGAGCTAATGTACTTTAGGCACTCAATCTAAATTTAGCTAACTGAGTAAATTAGGGAATTTTCAATGTGAATCCTACCACCAACCAGCATTACGCCACTTTTAATATGACCTAGACCTATACCGAAAAAACAGTACAGTAATCAGATTGCCTATGTAAGCAGAGAGCATGTTGTCAGAAATTACGCAGTCCATTATTTTGAAGCTGACAGTATGTACCCGAAGGGTATTGCCGATATCTCCGGATCGTCAGAATTGAAATCAAATATATTGTCAAGAAAATTATAAGAAACTATGTAATCGAACCGAAAATGTTTACAGCTCTGCAGTATTGTAAAATATCGATAGACAAGTAGCTCTGGTCTTTGCCGCAATGAAAGGAAAGATTGCGCCCCTCTGCAATAGCAAATAATAAAAAGCAATGGTGACCAGGACAGGCGACTGTATGCGCACGTTCTCTCTTAATTCGCAGAGGCCAAAAAATTGGTACACCATCCGCCAAACGTACACTCCATGGCCACTCTTGAAGTGCATAGCGACGAAGACTTTTAGAAAACTTTAATAAAACTCTCAATTGATTTCTATTAAAAGGGTCTTTAAAACATTGTTTTAAATATTAAACGAAGCACGATAAAGAAAAACTGCATCTGGCAGAAAGGAAATGCCATTTGCTGCTACAGCCGGACAGAGGAAGTCAAGCTGTTAAAAGTTTTCTTTATTTTTTTTTGCAGATTTTCTTCTTCTATTCTCTTGTGTTTTTAACGGAAGTTTAAATAATTTTTTTTCTTATTTTTACTGTATGTACACTTAAGGAAGAGCTATGTTGCTGATGCTGATGCGTATGCTGATGGTGATGCTGATGAAATTGTAGATATTTTGACCACTTTATTAAGTGATTAGTCCTTGATCCATTTTTAATCGAATCATTTAATCCAGAATTATCGATTCGTCTAAATTGATTTCAACAACCCTACAAATATTTCAACTAACTTTTTTGAAATCGAATACACTCATGGCCAGGCAGAATAAATATTTATTTTCAATTCCTTTACCATTTACTATAGTGTAGGGTATCTTGATGTCATGTTGAATTGAATGCCACTGTGTTGCTCGTTTCTTTTTCCCCTTTGTTTAAGTTTTTCTTTCGAATAAAATAAGTTTAACAAAGTTGTTGCAAATTGAATTTTCCTGTTGACTTAAGTTGCACTCCGTGGTTGTAGCTATAATTCCTGTGCAGTGATGTTTTAAATTTAATTCATTTTTATTGTAAATAATTTAAGTTTTAAGTGAATGACATCATTATGGAATACAGCATCTATCCCCAGTCACAGAAGCATATTTATCGCAAAAGAAAATCTTCGCATCAAAATGAATGCTCAAATCATACAAATTGAAGTATAAACATACCAACCACCACATACGAATCCAAACCAGGGTCAATGATGTCAAACAATGGACTGCTAGAACTGTGTGAAGGAGTCAAATTCATAAAAGATGTGTTACAGTTACAGGAGAATTGACACATCAAGTTAACGGATCAAACTCAAAACTCACATTTTTGTGATTGTGATATGCTTACACACATAGAGGCCGTGGCGATTTTGAAGAATTTCAAACTACTTTTGATTTTCATTGCCAGTATTACGTATGTATTACTAATACATACATAAATTTTATTAATTACCAACACATACGTTAATTTGATGAGTTAAATTAAATGTGTAGATATGCAGCTCAAGATGACTAGAACATGTTGTTCATATAGTTAACGGTAGACTGTAGAGGAGGGAATAATTTTGTCTAGACCAATAAGGAGCAATGAGAACTAGTTGAACAAAATGCCTGCAACAATACTTCCAACCTTGCCTTATAGGGTGAGACTAATAGTCTTGAAAAGTATAGCCTAACAATGTGTTTTACAACAGCACAGTTTCATCGAGGCATTCTGGCGATATTCTCTCAAACGATTTGGTGAAAGTAAGATTGCCGTTCGACGGAATTCCAAATCATATGAAAGAGTATAGCAGAGTGCACTTTGATCTTATTTAAGTTCTTCTTTTTTGGTAAGTTACTTGATTTCTTTTGAGTATTCTAAGGGATAGAGGCGCTTCTATTAAATGTTAAGTCCACAAAAAAAAGCGATTAAAACTTAGTTTTTAAGACGCTACAATATATTTTTTCCACCATGGAATACAACTCTGATGTTTGAAAGTCTCTTTAAGGCTTCTCGGCCATATATAGCACACAGAGTACATAGTAAGATCGTCATATGCTTCGTGTTTTACTGTTTTATAGTTACTCAAAGCAGTTACTCTTCCGGTAAAAATTCTGCCAATAATAAGGCCACGGAAACCGATTCAAATCGAATTCCAACCAGAAGCGAAGTGGAGTGGTTCACTTAATTCAGATTAATTCACAGTGCACTGCAACAGTGTTGACCATTTCATGTGTTTTATTTCTAATAAAAACAGATTTCTTGTCTTTTAAAACTATGAAGATAAACTTTCAAATTTCATAACAATTTTTGTGATGTAAAATATAAAAAGATGAAATGAAGGTGACAGATAGAAATGGCCGAAGTAAGTAATATAAAATGTCTGGCCTTCATCGCCCCTAAATGGACACAAAAGGCAAACACATTCTTATTCTTATAAAACAATCATCAAACACCCTAAGGACTTCCATAGCAAACTTGTTTATTTACATACATACATATGCATACATATTTATGGAATGTTCATCCTTTTCCTTTCCTTTTACAATACAATAATAATAACAATAATAATAAAATCAGGATATTTTTCTTCTTTTCACTTCCTTTCGCAGATGGAAATTTATGAGACTAAGCAAATACATTATTTATTAACAACTCCCCTTCCTGCACAATGTCCGGCATCCTTTTTATGGTCGACATGAAATATTCGTTGTGTTTCGTTTTTTGTTTTTGTCTTCGCCTTCATTATTCATAGTCTCGAATTTAAAATAACAACACAAAAATAACAAAAAGAAAAACGATAGTGAACACGCGTAATATCCATACACATGGGGCCAAATAAAGGGTCGCTCATACACGTCAGCATTTTAGCAATGTATGTTCCTCGTAATGAATAATGAATATGAATAAAGAACTTACATGGAAATGTGTGTGGAAAAAACAAATACAATAACAACAAGGGATATTTTCGATACAGAATACTGAATTTTTTATTCCCCTACCACTGTGAATACTGAAATTTTATTTTGGAATTTATCCAATTAGATAATTAGACTGAGTAGACTCATTCTTAGTGAGGACTCTCTATCCGTATTATACAATTTTATCGTATTATGAATTAGTCTTACTGTGACATTAGCCTGACACTCAAAGTCGTAATCAGATTCGATCCACAAAGAGATCGTAGAGTGTTGGCACTCGCTCCATTGATTTACTTTGTCATAAAACCGAAGGCATAATATCGCTTTTACGAAAGTGCAATGGTGTTTGGGTGTTATACCGACAGAATGCTATTGTCGGGCTAACTGATAGAGACATAGTTAGTACCAAGGGCACCTGATATAGACATTATCAGTACATAACAGGATACTTACTTTGGCTTTGAGAGTTCCCCAAGTTAATTGTAGTTACTATTGTTTAGGACATGACTTTAGTACCCGTTCCATATTTACGGTATACTTCGCACATGCCAATAAGTAGGCATATTTACGTACATAGGAACTCCCGAAAAGCATCTTAGCACCTGCAGAATTACACATTCCAGCTAGAATGTTTGTTAAACCTAAGAGGCCTAATAGTGACTGATCATTTATATTATGAATGACGTATTAGTAGCTCAACATTCATCATGTTTTGGCATACAGATTGATAGATACGTGACTCGTCAATTTAACGTAGCAGCAATATTATCACAGACATGCAATTGAAACTCTTTGAAATCCTCTGGATTATTAATAGAAAACTATGTCGAGTGTAGGATAGTAACCTTTTACTGTACAATACAGTAACAGTTACGGGAGAATTGCCTTAGCTTCACACATAGAAAAAGTTCAAAAACATTGAAATGAAATGCTGCAGACAATACAATCTGATACATAATAATTATGATAAGTGCGCGAATTAGGACCTTATCAACGATATTGGAACAAGAGATTCAAACGGAAATGGCTCCTTAACTGAGTAACTGAATGTTTGGTTTGTCAGTGTAAACAGTAGAACTACTTAAATCTGGCCATTAATTGTCTAGTCCTTTAAGGACTACTTCTTTGAGTCTTCTAAGCATAAGCCAGAACCTTAGGGCTTTTGCCGACTTTGCAACAGCGGTGTTGGATCTTAATGTATGATCTCTGCGCGTAAACTTTTTTCCTTTAATGCACTGATATTTAGTGTCTGGCCAGAAGCAACGTCTAATACGCCCTCGACATCAGTTGGCAAAAATTTAGAGGTACCGCAGGC
Organism: Sarcophaga bullata; assembly: GCA_005959815.1. Taxonomy (NCBI): domain Eukaryota; kingdom Metazoa; phylum Arthropoda; class Insecta; order Diptera; family Sarcophagidae; genus Sarcophaga; species Sarcophaga bullata. The sequence continues at coordinate 196,999 of QOCX01000355.1, read as the reverse complement.
TGTTTTTAAATAGAACCTGGTCTTTACAACTTTACAGGAGTAGGGCTTTAATACACGTACATCTGTGCTATAAGAAGACTGGGTAAGGCAGTAGACATTCACATCTCTCTTCCGCATTCTAATTGTATCACTGTTTTTCAATCTATGCACTTACATATAAGCGTTCTTCAATATCAGAAGCTGACTCCTGTTACTAATTCCACCACATTTTTACATTGGAAAAGCATTTTTCGATTCGAATATCAGAACATAAATTTTTGATTCTCAAATCAATACTTTAATATTTTTTTTTAAGCCAAACAATCTGTATTTAATATATTATTGACATTCGATTAGAATAAAAACATTTTATTCGATTACATTGTACGGAAAGATATTGAATAGTCGGTCATGATCGACTATAATTTTGAGCATGTTTTTCATTGACTTTACACTTGGTTTTACTGACGCCCATCATAAAATTCTGAATATCCTATAAAATGTTTGAGGATATATCCTCCTCTATGGGTGCATGATTTTAATTTTTTACTATTTCATGCATGTGTGCATCAATATTTACCATAGGGGTAGTAGTTGTAATAGCCGCAGTAACCGTAATAACAAAATGAAATACAAAGCTTCACAATAAAAAAAAAGAAAAACAAAGATGAGAGATGATATTAAAAATACGAAACGTTGTAAATATACGAAAATATTTTGTTGCTGTTTTTATAACAACAAAAATAACAACAACAATTAACTGCAACAATATAAAGATGTACGCCGACCGACTGGTTGACTAATCAAAGGAAGCGAATAATCGTAAAAAGCCTAAAACCTTTTCACCAACATGTCGCACATTGCCTTCGCTGTCTCTAATCTAACTATCTTTCAGGTCTTCCAACATAATGCACTGCCTGAATAGGAGTGATCTTCTGAGTATTGAAACAAAAAAAAGTCGAAGCCAAAGGAGTCATTACTATTGACAACAGCATTATTAGGATCTTCAGGGCAACAGCCCTGAGAGAGATGTTAAAAGAAAACTCTAGAGAAGTGCACAGAAAAATTGCACGTGCATGCACCCATCAATAAAGCGCGTTAAGCCGTGTATTCGTTGAGCGAAGGAGAATGGTGAGAATATTTACTAAGACTTCAAACATCTTAAAACTCAAATGTACAACACATGCGTTAAGCCCTCATACTACTGTTTGAGTATGAGTTTCTCTAAAAACAATACCTGCCGACAACAAATCTTAATCAACCGTTAAATACGGCAAAGAATCCATTGCTTCTGATCAAACTCCACTAATATTGAGAGTCGTTTAGTATTATAAACCAAATGTAAGTTCAGTACGACATCCTGAGAAGAAAGTTTGCAAGGTTAAGACTCGCTCGGGATCATCTTGGTCACTGCAGTAATGCACTTACTAAGCGATGTAAGCTTTTCATGGGAATGGACAATAAGAACATCTTCCAACAGAATTCAACAGTCGAGTACAGTCGAATACGAGGAATATTGTGATAGAGTTACGATCATTATTTATTTTTTGTTTCTACTAAAAATTTTACATTTTTATAGTTTCATAATTAACTCGTTATGAACTATACTCGACATACAATTGAATTTTAAACTTATTCTACTTATCAATCCATAGAGAATTTTCTTTTATTACCAGAACTGTAACCATGCAACCAACAATCAGCAACCAATTCATTCCTTCAACCTATGGAAAAACATATCCACATTTCGTATCCAAATTGCATTTCTAAATTGAATTGACATCCCTTTTCCTTTTTCTCAACTGAATAATTCCGTTTGCTTGTCTGCTTTTATTGTTCTGTTGTGAGATGTCATTACTTTTCTATTGTACTTGCAGACAATCATCGTACGTACATATATATGTACGTATTACCTGTGTTAGTTATTAAATGGTTTTCGAATGGTTTCGTTAATTCAATGCCACAATAGAATCGAAAAAATAATCTTTTGTTTACCTTCAAACTCAGTCGCCAGTAATATTCAAATGTTGCAAAACAGTTTTTGTTTTTTACTTGGAAGGCATTTCATTACTAAATGCAAATGAATGGATTCAGAGATGGGAATTGTTAATTAAAATCAAATTCATTTCAACGTATACCCCCGTACAATCACTAAGCAATTGTTTTATAAATCACAACAACAATTACTTTTTTTTACGCATACATATGTATGCATGTGTGTGATTTAAAGGTCAGACATTGTTAGAATAGAGAGACAGAATGCAATGCAGTACGAATAATACTCATGTAAATGGTATAAAGTAACGGCATACAAGCAAACTAATTTGAGGTTAGATAATGTTTCTACTCAAATTCAAAAGAATAAATATGTAAACACACTCTCATGCATACATATTTCTACAGTTGCACGGATATGTTACAAACACAAACGTATTACGAGTTTCTAAGCTCTTGCATGTTGACGACCACGAATGAAAGCAGACTACCAAGTGCAGTGAGGATTAAAAGATAAGAATAAAAGAACCTGATAAGACATTTGAAGAGTTTTTAATATTGAAACTCAATGTTTATTGCGAATTGCCTAACACATTAAATGTATGTATGGGAAATGTTCTAAATTGCATTTAAATTATAATATTCATAGGCATGTATGATACCATCTAGCTAAGATTTCAATAATTTTAATTTTCGATTGCTGTTTAAAGCCTGTAGAAAATTCTGAATAAATCAGTATTTCAATAAACGCGTACCCCATTAGTTAAGTGAAAATAACCCCAAATTTCCATCTGCGAATCGCTGCAGGATGACTACAAATCATTGCATTTCCCTTGCAGCTGACGGAATGAATGTGGATTGACAAATCTTTAAGCTGAAGTGGTTATGGTCGAGTGTTGATAAGGATTGCATTTACCGTTCTGTTACGATCAAAAGAGTAATTCGAATAATAAAAGGACGATCTAAAAATCGTCTATAATACCATTATAGATATTATCAGTGGTTTAATGCAACCTCCGCCACCTCAGCGAAACAATAATTTGTCGAGAAATAATTCTGATCGAGATTGTCCCATAATAAAAACCAGTTTAAGAAAAAAAAAGTTATTTTTAAATCGTTTAGCAAATACACTTACTCCATTAAGCCTCTCCAGTCTTGCTTAATCTGCATGGAAAACATTTAATTTTCGTTAATTATTGACGATAGCACGATCTTCAATCTCTTGCAGAACATAAAACTTGTTAAGGTTAACTCGGCTATAATACCCCCTTTCTTCAAAACGTATAGCAGACTATGAAACAGTCGAGATTACACGATTATCACGAGGAATGGTAGAGAAGTTGGAAAGACATACTTGGTATAAGGGAAAGATAGAGAAAAACGAAGACCGCTGCTAAAACCGAACGTGCTTGAGACAATCTAAACATGTGATCAGAATTTTATAAGCTTTAGGCCCAGCATGAAAAGTGATATGAAAAAAATACGTACCTCAATGTAATACTTACAGATTTGAAGAGTAAGTAAGTAAAATGAGACAACTGCTGGTGAGTGTCTACACTTATTCTTGCGATTTTAAAATTATTTTTTATTTTAAAATTTTTATTAATTTTTATAATCGAAGTTTAAATTCTCACTGTGAAGAAAAATAAGGACACGCATTTTCATTTCAAAATTGTTATAAGAAATAATAATAGAGGCCCTGATGTTGTTCAAATCTGGTAGACATTTAGGCAAAATGGAATCCCGTATATCATACCACGCAGTCTGAATTAACTTCCATAGCATCTCACAATTTGTGGAACAATTGCTTTTGATTTTGGTTTTTACTATATTCCATAAGGTCTCGATCGGATTTGGGTCTTAAGATAATGTTGGCCGGTCTTAATCGTTTCTTAATACAATCTGCAGTATATTTAGGGTCATATTTAGAATCAGTTTTAAAACGTGTTTTCGACTATTTGATCAAAAAAATTGTGATTGAAAAAACTTAAATTCTGTGAAAACATTTTTGAATTTAATATTGAGAGGCAGTGACTTCATCACTGAAAAGATTTCGTTGAAGTTAAATTACCCATGTTATCAAATCATTTTTCATTAGGTATCAAGGTTAAGTAGGTAAGGCCTTCTAGATCTCCTTGGGTCTAATAAATGATCTTATAATTCTTTATAGAATACATGTACACGAAATAAATTCTTTGAATTGCCTTCTCATTTTACTCAAATGCTTCACTTTCGTTTCCACTGTTAGTACTTGTATTACCATATTTTTACATCACTGTTCATAAGTATTATAAACCTTAACGTTACGCCTTTCCATTCAAATAAATTTAGTGTGCATATGTATGTTTATACTCTTGAATACAAGCAGATGTTTGAATTTGTGAATATTTCACACAGCATCGCATTACTGCGATCAGAATCATTAGACAGATTAAGTTGTGGGTTCAATGTCATACACATGTGCAGAAAAACTAAATCCAATACATTTTCATACATTCTCATACACACAGTTTCATGCATATAAAAAAATGGTCCATGAACAGAACATCACTAACATTGTTGTTGTCATTGTAATCATTGTAAGTCACATGCAGTGGTATTAACAACATCATCCCTTTAACAGTGTTTGGCTTTAAAAATTACAAATAAAAACGAATAAAAACAAAAACAAACTTGCAAACAATGCATGCCCTTGTCAGGAATCCAAGGAGCAACTAAAGCACATTCTCGCTCACACACACATTCTCACTTACTCTTACACATACCTTACATTCATTATCATTAAGGCCTTGCCAGTGAACATTGTGAAAAAAAAAACGAAACAAAACAAAACATATTTACACCGGCATATATTTACATGCATTATGCATGAATAATTTTAAGCTCAACAGTTTCTGTTTCACCTGCATAAGAACGAATATTTATTTTTTGTTGCCCTATTCTATTAAAAAAAAACAGGATAAGAACATAACGAATTTATGCATGGCAAGAGCTTGTAATTGTTGTTGTTGATAGGCATTGTTTTTTGATTTGATTTGGTTGACATTATTTCAAGCAAGGCTTTCTCCACTACTACTCATTCTGAAAGATTTTTCTTTTTTTAGATAAATTGAAAATATGGACGTTGTAAGTGAAATGCCTAAAGAAAATCTAAATTTGTGAACTACACGGCGATCGGGCCTATCTGTAACCATTACATCTCAACGCATTCCTTTAGTTTTGGCCCTTAAGGCTTAACATCTTCGGCTTTTTTTTTTTTGTTCAGAAGATCAGAATAAAAGAAAATTAATGAACCGCATACTACATTGCAAGCAGAACTACAATATAATGCATGCTTCTTCTTATTGTATTTGATGCCTTATAGATTTATATTTTCCATCTCTGATATTCCATGTGAAAATCGAAATTAATGTTCTACTGTCTACTTCAAATAGAAACATGGTATGTAATGTAGAAAATTCTTTAGCATACTTTTAGGTGTTTATTTTGAAATAAATTTTATACTGTTCGCCGTTATTTACTTGTTTGAATTTGAATTTACTTTCATATTTACTTACTATATTTGCAAAAAAAGCAATTAAATTCTCTAGCGTGTGTTTCAAATGTTGAACATTTTTAATCTGCCACTAAACAAGACCCACAACAGCTGTAAGTGATAACGACCAAACCAAAGTATTCTATTTGCTTTATTTTAAATGCTGTTGCTTTCTTACCAAAATTACTAGGGTTTCTTTAAAAACGAATGAATGCACCGTTATGTCATACATTTTTGTTGTTGTGATGTTTTTTTATGTCTATTTTTTCGAATTCACAAAACAAAAAAAACAATTCTAGGGACAAACGACGAAGAAATTAATATTTTCTATTCGCTCGTAAACAAAAAAAAGGCAAAAACTAAAGTACAAGCAGATATATTTTGAATATTAAATAATTACGTAAATAAATACATATAAGGTGTAGTAAAAAGAAATGTATGTATTATGTTTTAACGAAACGGAAATTTAACTTTTATTGCCGACATCCTGATCAAAACAGAGCAACAATTTTGCACCAGCTTTATTCCCAGTGAATCCCTTGATGATACATAGTAAAAACCTGAATCGTTTCAAAGGTATTGACTATGCACAATGGCGCACTGTTCCGAGGTCTTCTCAGCTAAATTGAAGAAAAACGTGCAATCATTCGTCTTGAAATAAAAAATACGAAATTTCTGTCCATTAACGGCCTTAATATTGATTTCTGTTACCTTGGAAGCGGAATATAGATAAACTGTGGATTGGAAGGCAAAACTATGCCAAAAATGAAACCGAAAAATCCGTAAGCGTTTATAAATCAATTCCTAAAGTGATATAGGACCAGCGCAACACATTCAAACTATCTGAGTGTGCTCATAAATGACAGATCAATTAAATTGCCACGGAAAAATTTACTATTCATGTATGTGCTACGGAAGCTTGGTTGAGAAATGGTTCTGCAACTGACACAATGTTTCTAATACCTGTTACTGTTAATAGAACTTTATAGGGGCGAGGCAACAAATTATCAAACAAAAGAGTGTATATATGACCTAAAACAAAGCCAAAAACCAATACACCTTTTATTGTACTATAACGGTAAAGGCAATACTATGGTATACGAATGAAAATGTCATTTTACTTCCGTGTTTTGTCTATAATTATGGTAAAATGACACGTAAGCACCTTAAAAGACAAAAAAAACAATAGTAAATATAACGATAGCGACAACAACATCAAATAAAACTAAAAATAAACAACAATTGATGATAATAATAATAATAATAATAATAATAATAATAATAATAAT
>QOCX01000355.1:152904-184217 GCA_005959815.1 Sarcophaga bullata | reverse complement strand
GTATATGAAAGATTATAAACGCTTTATTTAATATAATGGGTATAAACGTTAGTGGCGTAATATTGTTTATATTCTCGCTAAGCTAAAGCTTTAATAATACAACAGCAATAACAACTGCCACAACACGATTAAACCTAAATGTGTATACATACATAGAAATATTGTACAAGTATTGTATTGTATATTGTAGATATATTATACAAGTAAGTACATATATATGTACATATACATACATATACATATATGGTTATTGGTACTAATTATACATTTGTATTGGTGAAAGTTTGATTGCATTCGTGTATTATTATACCAACTACTAAACTTACTTTAGACTTGACAACAACTGAAACCACTGAAAGAAGCAAAACGACTACAATGAAAATAAAACGAAAACAAAACAAACAAACAAAAATTGCTTTTATTGTTGTAATATTGTGCAGAAGACTTAAAGTGACTCAAACTGTTGTATTGTATACGTGTGTGACTTTGTATAACTACACATACGCTTATATTTTTATACGCTTTAAATGTGTAAGTAAATATTTTATGTGTGCCGTGGTGGAGAAACATAAATAAAGTGCAGGATTTGCGATTTTATTCTCAGCCAAAAATCGAAATACATACGTACATGAGTATGAGAGTAGAGAGGCAAGTCTATTTTATACATTTTATACATACATATATAAGTGTCATTATATGTAAGCATAAGTCAGTGAATCAACCAGTCACGAAATCAGTCAGCCAGTCAGTCAGTCAGTTAGTCATTGATTTGAATGACACAGCATTTCTTTGGAAACATTTTGCAACAATAACAACAAAAGGAAAATCAAAAGTCATTATATCCATACGGTATTTGAGATTTTTACTGATCAATTGAAATTAATAATGCGGAAAAATTACAGAAATTGTTCACAGCATATTTTTAACACTGCCAAATAATACACGATGAATTAATTTTTTTTTGCAAATGTTTTAAAAGTTTTCAACAGCAAAGGCATCCAATCATTTTCAAAAATATCTGAGAAACATGTCAATAAACAGAACCAAAGTGTGATATTTAAAATATTGACACGTTAAAAAAAATTCCATTTAAACGGTATTGGAGTAAAATAATGCTTACAAATGTGAACATTTTCAAAGCCTCACATATTTAGTGGCCGTAAATTGCGACCCTTATTAACTAAGGTAAGAATGTCTCAAATGGTCATACCTACGGAGAGCAACTAAACAATGTTACTACATTCATCAACATCAAACGTAAGATGAAATTACAGACAACAAGTGTGGTGACAAAAGTCGCATGCAAAAATTCTTTGTCTAAGGACAAAATAAAGGTAAAATATTCTCTTTTTTTTTCATTTAATATAACAAAAAAAAAAGTTTTTTTTTTTTTTTTTGTTGTGATAAAACTAAAATCAGTCACTGATGCGTATGAATGATATTTTTAATAGGCAATGAAAAATGATAATATTGCTCATACGCTAATGATTGCAAAAAAATTGCTTACCAAAACAAACTAAACACACGAGTTTTTTTTTGCTTCGAACACAAGAGTTGTTGTCCTATTAAGCCAACATATTTAATTTGGTGGGATACACCATATTAGGGTAGCACCGATTTTTAATTGCAGAATCGGTCGAATTTTAAAATGATAAGATCGTGTTGTTTAAACCATGTGTCTAGAACCATTGTAACATTAAGAAGAATTCAATAAATTCAGCTGAAATGCAATCATGGCCTACTGAGTTATGTTAGAATCGATTTAATATTTCGATTACCATCCGCTCAAGTGTCATTTCGAACTAAATATAGTTTAAAGCAACAGAACAGATTAATTTATTGTAGTCGTTAGAGTTGCAATTTTAACCCAAATGATTTTTAATTTATTTTCCTTCTCAATCAGTCTACATTTGGAAACATAATGTTTTATTTAATGATTGAATCGTCACTTGATTATTCATAAGGTATATAAAACCTAATGACATTCTAAAATTATTAAAATCATCGTTTACTTGAAGTAAAAAGATCGAAATCGAATTGAAATGTGTCGTCACACAATATGTTCAAGACGCGAGAGGTGAGATGTTGCCATGTAGAGGTACTCAAGTACTTTAATCAAAAGACCTATTACACTGGTTAGGTCAAGTTGCAGTTTTCCCCAATTCTTTTGACTTGACGAACCTCAGAATAACGGTCACTCTTAAAGCAGTTCATGAAAAGTCCGCTAAAGGACACTCATTTCACAGAAAGGTGCTGTCGTGGAAGCTTTCTTCTTTGCAAGCTCTTCTGCTTGCTTATTATTGCAAATTCACAAATGATTCTATTCCCACTGTCTGGCCGATTTGCTTCCATATTCGTTTCTTCTCTCCTTTACTGAGACCTATACTGGGGGCAATTGAGTCATCTGAAGGAAAATATCTGAAGAAAACATTTGTTCACACACTTACTCGAAACTTCAGAAGCTTGATTTATAAGTTTTTTTTTTTTCGTGGAGAGGGACAATAGTACTGCAATTATTTTATGTAAGATATTGTCTCTTCCAATCCTAATACCTTTAGTCTGTATTGCAGCCTAGCTTCTCATGTCACCCATATTGTGTGTGTTAATTTTATTCACGAGTTGCAGAAACTACAGTTTTGTTTCAACTCCGAACGATAAATTTCAAAAGCTTCTCATCGCGATTTTACTTACTCTCAGAGGTTTTGCCAGATGACTGTTGAGAGGAAATCAACGAAAGAAATTTTTTTTGTTTGTTTGAACCTCGTGCTCTCGTCTAATAAGTGAACACAGTACTTGATATGCACCCAGGTGTTGTCTTCGGGGATGCAGTATTGTCTTACAGGTTCTAGTCATATGTTCTAATGATTAATCCTTCTTATTCGATAAAAAAAAAAGTCGGTTATTAACCTCAGATTGCTCTCGTAGAGTTCTTTTATGCATCCACCGTATCCATCATTAAATATCGTTCAGTTTTGTTGCAATAAGATCGATCTTCATATTCCATCCTTACCATCATATTTTCGGATTTATCTAGTGTGTTATGATTGATGTTTTTACAAACAAGTAATCCAGCATATCAAATAAAAGGCACAACCATTGAGGAGTAAGGTATGAGTTCAGTTTTGTAGAAATTAATATCAGACAAAGGTCATCCCAATTAAGTCGAACAGTAAGGAAGGAATATGAAACTTCAATAGCAATAATGGTAACAAAAACCAATATTAAGAAGAAAAACTACGTATAGGCATGCGACAAAGCCTGTAAATAATTAAAAAAAAAAACTTCTTTCACTTCTTTTCTTATTCTTCTTCTTGTCATTGTCCATCTACTTCTATTTCTGCGTCTCAATCTATTTTGATAGTATCATGTTAAAATTGACCTACTTTTGGAGTTTTAATGATAATAAAATAACAACAACAATTAGAACAAACGTTATAAAATATATCCTCACATATACATACAATCAAATACACCAGAAACACCAGAAACAAAGAAAACAACATTTAATGAAACTTAATATAACGGTAAATAACAGATTTAATTTGAAAAGAGACAAAAAAAAATGTTTCGATAACAAAACAACAAAACAACAATAACAACTTTAATAAAAAGAAAAATATGTATTAAAAAAGGAGATTGGGAAAAATTGTAAGCAAAAGAGGTCAATGGAAAAAGGAGTGTAAATTGATAATTGAAATCCTTGATTTCTTTTTCTTTTGTTTTTTGTTTTTTAGACCGTAATAGACAAGGCTATAATAGTCATTGTTGTTATAATTTTTTTAAGGTTTGCCAAAAGTTGTCATAAAAAGCAAAAACTCGTTTCAAATATCAACTACAATAAGAACGAGATGATAAAAATAAAGAATATAAAGAAAAGAAATAAAAAAAACAAAAACAACTTCCGAAAAAGATATAAAATTTATCGGTTTTATTAAGACAAATAAAAGTATTCTATCGAGCCACTCTGATTTTAAACGGTAGTTTTTGACTATTATGGTGTACATACCTACATATACAGGCATAAAATAATAAAGAAATTTACAAAAATGATTTTTTTCCTTTTTTGCGTTGTAAAGGTTTTAAAATACTGCATGACGACAGCATTTAATTTATATAGGGTTTCCTTCAACGTCTCTCCCAGCGGTGTTGCCTGATGAACATTCGAATGATGTGCGTTGTCAATAGACACAACTCCCTGCCCTGTGCTCGGATGCTTATCGAGGTGTGTTGTAGCACTACATCCAAATACTTGATCTCATTACTGACTTGCCTCTTTGCAAAACCTACAATGTAAGCAGGAAGCGAACCCTATCCCAAGCAAGTTTGTTTTGAGTCTACGCTGCCCGCTCAAAAGAGGGCTCTGGTTTGAATATCTGATGTAAAATTTAAATCTCTTCTCATTGTAATTACCTAACAAAGTATTTAAATTGTCTTAGATCCATCTGGCTTAACAAGAGCCTTCGTCTCTTTATTCATTTTCCCTTTCGACGAGCATAACTTTTCAAATTCTTGAATCCTCTACCCAGAAAAGTTCTAACCTCATCGGCGGTATGCTTTCCTCGTGACATATTCATCTACTTTGTCATTGTCTTGAACCTAACAAAAGTTGATCTCCCTTGCGTAGCTGATTTATCCCCTGTTTTTGTAAGACAAACAATTACAGACGAACGTCTATTTAAATTAAAAAACGCAAACAGAACAGACACAAACAAAATTGGTTTTTGAGTGTATTTGTCTGTGTTTTCCACACAGACAGACAGACGTTCATCTGAAATCGTTTGCCTTACGAACGAAAACAGACTCTTACAAATCTGTAGTGAAAATATATTTTTCTGAGACATTTCTTTTAAATACACTCAATTTGATTTTTTTACCATAATGTCTCCAAATCCCCCACCTACCACCTTCATGAAAATTTCATTTTCATTTTTAATGCAATTCTGTCTACAGTAGTATTCTATACAAAACCGAAGCCATAGTTTAAAATAAAAAAAGTCGAAAACAGAATTAATGTCATGATAAACATAAAAATTCAATGTCTTCCTCATCTATAATATTCGAAATTAATTCAACAGAAATTAACCCAAAATTATTCAAATTAAATATTTAAGGATATTCCTATTAAAATTCCGTTTTTGTCTTCGTAATTTACGCATAATTTAGAGAGAAAGTCTGTATTTCCCAGGAGATTTCAATGAGATTTCTATGAATAAATTTTTTTTTGAGGCAATGACATTAAGAGCTGTAGGAAATATTTAAATGCCATGTATTTTATCATCAACTGCAATAACAACAAAAAGGGATTTAATAATGAAATGATGCTTTAGTTTGTTGCCAATGATTGCCAACGATATTTATGAAACCAACATATATTGTATGCTAATCAGGAACAATTTGACTTCTTCAGCAAAGCTGGTAATTGATTTATTTATTTTTATTTAGGATGTTCTAGAATGATAGGGCTGTCAAGTCGATATGTAGAAACAACACCCATTGTTAGAGAACCTTTGCTAATAATTTTTTTTTTTTAAAGTGAGTGCAGAACTTTTAAATTTTGTCACTTTAAGAGCAACTTTAAGTTGCTCAACGGTAATTAGCGATAACTTTTACACAACTCCTGTCACTCTCTTTCATTGTGCAAGTCAAATAATCTGCGTTAGAAAGTTATCGGAATGCCAATTCTTTCAGCATGTCTACCAAAAGGATAGTGTTGAATAAGAAACGTTGTTACACGATGAATGTCAATGCGATTTAAGGGCAGAAGTGAGTCCATAGGTCTCCAGCAGAGTCTAGCAACATTGGACATTCCCTCCTGTTGCAAACGCAATTGATTACGCTTTTCTAACCTTTTTATCAGTAACGGAACAACATTACAACTGATAGCTTGCGTAACGTTCTCTAGCAGACTGGCAATATATATCGTCCTATCGTCCGCAGTCAAGCTAAGTAATTTATTTAAAATTAAGGACAGAAGTGAGTATATAGGTCTCCAGCAGAGATTGGTTACACTTTTCTAACCTTTTTATTAGTAACGGAACAACATTACAACTGACAGCTTGCGAAACATTCTCTAGCAGACTGACCATATATATCGTCCTATCGTCCGCAGTCAAGTTAAGTAATTTTCTTAAAATTAAGGGCAGAAGTCAGTCCATAAGTCTCCAGCAGAGTCTGGCAATATTGGACATTCCCTCCTACTGAATACTGCTGAGAAGAAGTCTCTGAAAGAAACAATTCTTTTTTTGTTCGTTTTATTAAAGACGTTTGCGTCTAATAAGCCAACACACTAACTACTAAACTGCAGCGAATACAATCTTCTTCTAATATATCTAAGGCTGAACAAATTTTCGTTATTCTATAATGTTGTTTCATTTTAAAAATTACGATCACCTACATATAGTTTATAAACTATTTCTGCAATATTATTTACAGTTCTCCCTGCTTTGGAACGTTCAATTACTAGATCGAGTAATAATTTCCTTTCGAAATTGTACCATCATTGCCCAGTGCCAAAGAACTGAAGATGCCTACTATGAATCATTATTTATTGACATATCCTTACACATTTTTTTTTTAATTTTACGTGATCCTAACTTAAGAGTATTCGTTTTGTCCCATTACTACTTTGATCCACTGTATATTAGTATGATAAAAAATTATGTTTTCATTAATACGACAGATTAGACAAGACAATATTCAAATTTCATTAAATGACAGAACATCTGAATGAGGACGCACAATAACCAGGTGCAAATAATTCGATGCGATCAGTTAGAAATTTTTAAGGAATTCAACTTTTGTTACGAACACACTCTTTTTTGAAATGATTTCACTGTAACTGTACATCAAATTGCGTGGGTGTCAATGAAGACAAAGGCAAACTGGCAGCATAAAATATAAATCAAATCCACCAGCATTCAGAGCAGAAAACCAAGAGAAATAAATAAAAAATAAAACTTGCTGAGAGGAAACCTAAAGAAACTGTGTATAATAAATTACAGAATTTCTGCTTTTCCTTCTTCTGGCCCTGCAGAAAGCCAAAATACAAAAAGTAACAACTTTAATTAAGGATACCAGCAAAATATCAAGTGAACAGAGAAAAAAGCCACAGAATGAATGTCTCGAGCAATATTGGCAAACCAAGAAAAGGGAAACATGAACGGGAAAAAGAACAACAAAAAGGCAAACATATATGAGAACTGAGAAGAAAAAAAAGATTACAAGAAAGTCTGCAAAAATAAAAGGGCCACCCTATGGGTCCAACAGCAACAACAGCATGGGCAGAATTTGCAATTTTTCAATGTCACCTACAAAACAATAGACAAGGTTATTACCAACAATAACAATAACAACAAAAACAATTTGCAATTTATTTTTATTATAATTGTGGTTATGTTGGTTAAAAACTTTAGACATTTCAAACCAAAATGAAAAATTATTTCTTTCAAGGCTATACAAAGCCGTCTATGTTTTCAAACCCGCCCTTAACGTAGTAATTTAAGGCATTTCAAGTCTTTTGCTTTCTGCTTTCTGCTTCTTTTTTTGTTTTTTTTGTTTTAATGCTCAGAAAAAAGAAAATGCTAAAACTTACATTGTTTAACAGTGTAAAGATGGCTACGAAAAATATTTATCCAAATTGAACTGGGTGGTTGATTTCAATCGTATCAGTTATCCGGGAACAGCACAGCACTTAATAATAAGTTAGGATTTGGAAGTTAAAAACACTGTTTTTTTAATAATTTTTTTTTAATACACACATACACACACAAACGCGGACAATACTCAATAAGAACAATTATTTTTTTCTATTTTTTTTTTAATTTTGAATTTTTCATACAAGAGCTTTTTTATTGGCTTTCTTAACTTTTTTTCTCACTGGCTTTTTTTTTTTTTAATAATAATTGACAGAATTTTTCTTTTTTATTTTTCACAATTTAAAACAATTTCTTAATTTCTTTGGTTAAACAATGATATTTGTTTTTTTTTTAGTTGTTGTTGTAGTTGTTAGCATTTAATAATTAACAATTATTCCCGTTGCGGTTATCGACGCGTATTCCGTTATATTTAAACTGTGCAAGTGTTACGTTATTTTGCCAGGACGTTCTTCAAAAAATTCAATTCAATGAGAGTAAAAAAAAAACAGCTGTGGCTTATGGTTGGCAAAGACGTAAATTCCTGAACAACAACAATTATGAACAAATTCAAAAGAAAACAAATTCAAGCGTATCTTAACATGCGCGTTATAACAACTTGGAGAGAGAGAGAGAGAGCAAAAGCAGTTTAAATCAGAGACAGATAATTTTATAATAAAAAGAGAGAGAAAGGAATTAAGTAAAGAAACACAAAAAGAGTTCGATATGTATGTAGGTATGTATGTATAAATAACAGAAGTGTAAATAATTTGTTTTTGTTTTTCTTTTTTCTTTTTCTTTTTTCTTTTTATTGCTCTTTTGC
The DNA here is from genome assembly GCA_005959815.1 of Sarcophaga bullata. NCBI lineage: Eukaryota > Metazoa > Arthropoda > Insecta > Diptera > Sarcophagidae > Sarcophaga > Sarcophaga bullata. The sequence continues at coordinate 175,763 of QOCX01000355.1, read as the reverse complement.
TTTTGCTTTCTACTATAAATCCAATACAATAACAACTATTATTGGATGCAAACGAAGAAAAAAAAAAGCTCAGATTTATGTAACAAAATTTCTTATAGTTTACGTTTTTCCAGTTTTCGTTTTTTTTTTTATTTTAATGGAAATTGATTTTTTTCTTTCTTAATATATTAAAACACTATTGATTTCGGGTGTTTTAATCACTTCAAATTGAATTTTCAGTATCCTTTTAAACTGTTTAGGAAAAAATTTAATTTTCTTATTTCTTTCCTCTTATTTTCTTTAATTTAAAGTTTTATTTTTAATTATTATTGTATTGTTTTAAATGTACCAAAAAGTTTTGTTTTGTTATTGAATTTCCAAGTGTTTCGTAAGAACTGTCAACTTCAGCTGTCACACACTGACTGTGTTTTAACGGTAAGTCTGACATTAACATGTCAAAACATATTTAACTTTTGTATTCATTTCTCTGTTTACATTTAACTCTCAAGGTATATTGTTTTGAATAGTTACTTACTCTATCTCTCTCTCTCTCTCTTACTCTGTTAAAATGTAACAGTAACATTTAGTTGTTATAACAGTAAATAAAATACTTGCGTATGCATAAAACCGAAATTCCTTGCCTTCTGCTCTGTATTCCACCGCCGTTAATTCGTAATAAAAAAATCCTTCTATGTAAAATGAAAAAAAATCTCGTCTGGAAAGGTCCGTTTGGCATATTATTTCATGAAATACACTCAAAATACAGAACAGGGACTTTTTATAAAATGCGCAGTAATTCGCCCATGTAAACAAACACAATGTTGTTCCTAAGGATACATACTCACCGAAATGGTTTTGTATTTCAAACAGACTGAATCAATACTGGGATCGTGCCCTTAAAGTATGAACAAAAATAAACCAGACGACCATATTCAAAATCATAATAAACTTCTAAACACAAGTGAAACAAAATCGATTATAATTCATTGGAATGCTATAAAGAATCCTGTCACTTGTTTTTCTCATATCGAAGGTGTATTAAAAAGAAATCCATTACATTTGCCCGAAATTGAAAGCTTTATTTAGAATCTACAGTTCTCGACCATATTGGCAAAACTAGATAGAGCAATTGATTTTTATATGTTTAATAGGTTTAATAGCAAGGAATCCTATTTAAAATTAGTATTGCAATTCTACCAATCTCCCGGTTAAGTAGTATCAGGTGTGGCAATAAAACCTTACCATTTTTACATGACTATTGTTGCATCGGAATTTGCTAAAGCCTTGCTAATTTGGATATCATTTTTTGGCGGAAATTTTATAGAAGTTTCGAACACCTAATATGACTAAATCACTGTAGCCTTAAAGGTAGTGCGTTGGCTTATTAGACAAGGGCATGCGTTACAAACCCCACTCCAGATATCTCGAACAAAAACGAATTATGGAATCTGCCTAAAATTTTGGAAAGGAAAATAAAATTGCCATGAAAAGTTTTCAAAATTAGAAAATTAGGTTGTAATCCGGACTAAAGGTTTATAATAACCAATTAAGATGAATAAAAACAATTTTAATCGATGAAAAGCCTAACGTTGCTTTTTGAGTCATAAGCTCTACATTTCGAGAGGTTACGCCGCCACTCAGTTTAAGTATCATAAATTACTTCAAAAGGCTAAATATGGTAGTCTAAAACTACATTTGTTCCTTTAACACGATTTTTTAAACATAATAACGTTGATTGATTTAAATATTTTGTGGCACTATTTCAGAATGGGTGGTGTGCGTATCCGGATAATAATCATGACAAGAGGGATTTAATTTTTTTTACAAAATTTTTCCAAATATCCGAGAATATCCGCTTAATGAGCAATTTAAGTTGTTTCAAGTTTTTCATATGCTTGACAAACAGACTGATGGACAGAGAGAGTGTAAGAAAAAGTAATTGAACAGACACACCACATCACACCACCACATCGCAATGTAAACGTTTTACACAAACTAACAAAAAAATTTTATAATTCTAAAGAAGGTTTACAACTCATTATTGTGACGGAAGAACATAAAAATACTTTTAGCTTCACATTCTTATGAAAATCGATGGTTTCTTGTTGATTTGCTTTAGCTTTTAGCCTTTAGCCTTAAATGACACAATAATGTGTCATGGGGCATAAATTAAAATATATTTCCGCTGTTAATATTTTAAGGACTGAAGTTATTCTGACAACCGTAGTGTCTACATTGAAATGGCAAAAGACTTGTAAATTTAAGAAACAGACCTACAAATAAAATATGATCTAGATTAGAAGCAGACGAATGCTGTAGGCATGCATTTAACCTTCCTAGAATACGTCTTCAATTAAAATAAGTCTATAAACGTGAAATAGCCCTATTAACCCTTTTAATTTTATAACCATAACAGAGGTACTAACATTCTACACAACAATTTTAGTATATTCGCTGTTATTCAGTTACGGCCAGATACTGACATTGACACAAACAGCTTTTTCTAGAAATAAACATGGCAACGATAGCAACAATATTAAAACAAAATTTGGTTGTTAAAATGATTCAAGTATACGATCTCCTTACTGTTTACGCCACTTAAAGCTTCATACAACGTTTAGGTTGCTCGACCGCATGTCTTAGATGGAAACGGCGCTTATGAATTAATGGATGACAGTGGATTTTCCAACTTTATTGAACCATTAGAGCATCGCCGTAATATGGCTTGTAATATCGCTACTTCAACTCAATGAGCTTGAGCGAAATATAGGGACTTATGCAGTACACATCTGTTACGTACAATACACCCATTGTTGATTGATCACAGAGAGAAGTCGTTTTCTCTTTTTTTCGCTTTTTTCCAGCACAATCTTTTTCTGGAGGTTATAACGCAGAAACATACTTAAATCTCAATGTACTCAATGTACTGCATGAGTAGGGGCATTTCACTGAGTACAAATGATTTTTTATATGCTTGCCAAGGAATTAAAATTTTCTTTGCCTGAAAATAATCTGAAAATGGAAACGAAAGTGAAAATTTACAATCATTTTCACTTACAAATGGTCTCACATACACACACTTCTTTACATATGTTTTTTGAACGCATACAAGCGTGTAAATACTTTCATTTTTTTTTCGCTATTTAAACGCTTTCTCCACTGCTTTTCCTTCCGTTTATTTTTATTTTCTTTTGCTTTATTTTTTCTTTTGTTATTGTTTATGTATTCATTCGGTAGAAACCCATCGTTTCTGTTGTGTTGTTGCTTTTATTGTTTATTTGTGTATTCAATGAGTGCGATGTCTTTAAATGTATTTCGAAATGTCCTGCCATTTAACTGTCCATTATTTTGTATTGTACTAGTATGTGTGCGTGTATAACATTGTTCAACTGTTTTATTGATTACGAAAATATCTCTTTTTTATTTTATTGTTGACGTGCTTTCACATTCTACAACTTGAAGACGCTTAAGTTTATTGAAATGACGTTCATTAAAGTGTTCAACAGTTTGTAAATAAAATTCAAAAGCAAAAAAAAAAAAAAAATTTTATGTTTACATCAGATGAGCTATATTGCGGAATGTGTCTACGAATTCGGATTCTTAATAGGCATTCTTTTGAGGAAGCTTCCAACATATTTCAGGAGGCCACGGTATCGATTCTTTCAAAGACATTTTCGAAAAACTATGACCCAAGTGATGTTTTGCATCAGTACGTATATTGCTATAATGCATGCGTATGATCTCATTTGTAACGCTTTCAGTCTCTCCCAATTTTTGCTTACATCATTCCAATTTCAATTTTATTATAACGACCATAACACATCGTAATGCTTGCAGAATGGTTACGATTGAATCACTATTTTTGTAGTCAGAATAAATGGCATAAATGGCAAAATGACACATAAAAATATTTAACAGATACAACCAATAGAAGCCACACCAAACAATAGCATGATTTCTTAAAATTGGCAATTTAGTTTAGTTAAGTACTCGTCTGACAATTACATTTATCACCAAATAGCTCCAATTGATCTTCAATAAAATGCAAGAATTTTTAAAATCGAAATCTTGTTCCGACAATTAATTAGTTATTATAACCCTTTCATCAGGATTACGATCTAGTTTCTCACACCACCCATGTTGTGTGTGTTGTATAAATTTATCCATGAGTCTATGCAGTTTTCTTATTCTTCTTCTCATAATAGCCAGTAAGGCTCTTCATTGTAGACGAATTGAAAAAATATGTATTGCAAATGAAATCGAGGATCTCAGTTGATTTGTGCAATCCTATTTTACTTGGCAACATTTTCTTCAAGTCCTTAATGCTATTTTCAGTATTTATTCCGTTCTCATTCTCCTTATGTGAAAGACAAATTTTAATATTCTTTTCATAATACAAGACACCGTTTTCATCCCAATATTTTATAGTACGTATGTACATATGTAGACTTTAAAGTTTAATTAACAACAAAATTAATAACGTTGGATATTATCAGCCATAAAAAAGAGGTTATAAAAAATGAAATATAGACAATCGTTTATATGCTTTTGATTAAGGAAAATTCTTTAGCTTTTCTTCTATTTCTTAACTGTTATCTTCATCTTTCCCATCCAATGGTGTATAATTGATAGTTTTGACTTAATAAATACAATTACAATGAATATGTACATGCCCTTGTCATTAGAGTTACATAAACATGTGTTTTTGGGTGTATATTTAATGGAAGATTAATTTTATTATGTATGCATGTGTGTATATGTTATGTATTAACTATATGTAAATACTATAATGTACTAACGTATGTATTTATTAGAACATACGTCTAAATATATATTTATATGTGTTTATGTATATGAACTAATTTTATAATTAACATTAATGGGCATTTAATTTTAATTTACACTTGAGATTCCAAAAAAAATCTATGTTTCTACAGTTCTGAGCAAATTAGTAGCAATAACAGCCAGAACAAATTACTTGATTTGATTTCTAATTAAAATTAATTAAAATTAGAATACCTTTTGGGTTTTTACTTCACTCGTCAACATCACAAAACATACGATGATGATAACTGAAGTAACCATCACAACATGTGAGAAAGTATGTTCCTTTGTTGTTGATCTCTTTGTTGTCTACGCTTAGCTAAATATTTATAGACTTATCCGCCATAAAAAGTGTTGTTACATCTTGCATATTTTTCGCAAAACTGTTATTCTCTACAACGTTCAAATTATTCTCTTCGAATAGCTTTCGGGCATTTCCTAACAATATTTAATATTATTATAATATTTACATCAATATTTAAGATTAGCATCATTTGAGAAGAAAACATTTTGACACAACCTGAAAAAAATGTGGAACTTTAAACTCAATAAGTTGATATTGAGTTGATTTTCTGATCTGAATAATAAAAATAAAAATGCTTTGAAAATGGCAACATCTCCTTCTAAATATCGCATAAAATTATTCATGGTCTGTTTTCACCACTAAATTTGTATCACAACAAACACTTTCATTTCTACTCATTCATTGCTTATATTTAAAATTGTTTTAGTTCTTCATTTTTTTTTTTTTTTTGTTGTCTTCAATGGATTAAATAATTGCGTAGTTACTGAACTAATAATTATTATTTAATATGTATTGATTTTTAATTGCAATAAACAACCCATAAAATATAATTACACACTTATACGCACACACATACATATACCATACCCATATCCGCATGTTAAACAGTATTTTTAAATACGGAACTTACGTTAACTCTCGAAATTCAAATTAAAATTTATCACTATTTACACACATACTTACACGAACACTGTTAATGAGAATGTTATTGTTTTTGTGCAATACTATTAATAATTATCCTTTACACGTGCACTTGAATACAACAACTAACAACAATACACCACTGTTAACCAATGTTAACGCTAACTTTTAACTATCAACTACTAGTACAATAACAACAACAACAACACCACATACGACAGAAACAAGTAAGAGAGCTATAAACTGTATTTATTTCTCTTCTATACACCAACACATGCAATCAATCCGAACAAGAGGGTACGCGTGTGTGCTAATGCGATTTTGTTTACATTACGAGCATGTTGTTATTGTAATGGCATGTGAAATATGTGTGCAAAATAACAACAACGTAAGACAAATTCATGTGTGATACACAGTCATGTGTAATAAATACATATAAATCGATAAACACAAATAACAACAAAGTAAATAAATAAATTTTTGCAATAAAAACAAAAAACAAAAAGAAAAAATTCCGAACGAACATGTGCACAAATTAAACCCACCATATTAAATGAAGGAGTATTAAGGCCTTCTGGAAATCCTTTTATATTAACATATAAGGTGTAATAGAAAGAAATCCATTTTTTTTTAATTGTCAGGTTTATACTCGGCAGATAGGTAGAGGTAGTAGGTAGAGGTAGCAGTCACACACATTGTAATGCATTCTTTTTCGCGTCTAGTATATGCGCTGAGCATTTATACAATACATGAAGGCCAGTTTCTTCCTCTTTGCAGTCTCTACAGCTCCTCTAGCATGTGTGTTCATAATGCAATATCAAGTAATGATATCAACAATCGCCTTGAACAAACTTCTTTGAAGTTTGAGCAGATTTTCCATGCACTCTCTACCCAGCTTTAGCCATCCTGCCCGTATCCAAAACCGCCCTCGAAGTGACAAATGCTCTGGTATGCCATTTAGTAGGGTGGTGTGAAATTGAAAAATTCAATACAAACTTGTAAAAATCTGTGTTATCGTTGTTATCGAATATTGTGTGTGTTATCAGAATTCATAAAAATCTTTGCGGTTTTCTTTCCAACCCTTTATCATCTCAGTTTTCTCAGTTCATGTTAAAGCATAAAAACTGTAAGTCTTGTGCCTCTAAAAATAAATCTTGAAAAATGACCGCTTAAATGAAGGCCTTACCATAGTCTTGTTCTACAATTCTTTAGATGTGGGAAAATTCATGAATGCGCGTATATAAAAGGAATTTATTTTTAAACATTTAACATTATAATTTTAATTCTATTTTTTGAAGACTATAATTTTATGTTTTTTATTTTCTTTGTAATCATTATACACGTTAATGAACAATTGCAATGATGATACGTTATATGTATAAGGGCATATGTTTTAATATTCTCCATGGGGATATGATGTGGATATTGTATCTTATCGGAGGTATAGTCTCTCTTTACCCGTACTAGACTAGAGCCAAAGTCAAAAATTGCTTCCATTGTCAGAAGATCAATGCAATAATGCAATTGCAAGATTTATTATGAACTCGATTTATTAAAAGATTGGACAACTTCTGAGCTCAAGAGAGATCCCCTGCTATTAAGATGAACCTGTTCTCCAATAGTCCACTAGTTTTGTGTTCACATTACTTCCTTTACGGTACTCACATTTAAATAAATTGTAAATTTTCTAACTGACAATTGATAAAAAAAAAACTTTCGAATTGAGCATGCGGTTACCTGCTAAGTAGGCAATTGTTCTGTGTAGCAGATCTAGGAATGATAGAGATAGAGGGAGAGAGAGCTGTCTTCTGTCATTGTCCAAAAACAATATATAGATTGTAGTGCTGTTTAACATCGGCCATTGAGATCTCCTTCTTTCCAATACCTACCTATGATGCTCGTTGTTGATGTTCTGCTCTATGTATGGGTCAGAGGCTAGACTAGACAATTTCGCAAGGAATGTAGCCGCTCAAATTTTAAAATTTAAAAGCCATGACAAAAAAAATTTAATATGTATTCTGCTCCCAGATGTATTCTGCAAACCAGAATTGCACAGAGGTATAGTCAACGTCAAGTTTTCTTTTTTAACCACTTAAATTATGGACTTCTAAAAACCTTTATCATCAAATCGGAATTAGACAGCCAGACCTTATAATACAATATAAGCAAGAGTATTAAAACTCATTTCAATTTTATATTTGCGGATCCATATTTTATCTACATACTTATAATCTATTATTTTAACACGTTCTTAATATGTATGTACTACATACATATGTGTGTTATGTACTACATACATATGTTCAATTACAATACAATTTTCAAAAAAATTAATTTAAAAATAATGACAATAGAAAATCTCACATTCGCCATTAAACATTTCAAATAACGACTGAATTGTTAATTGTGAACAAATAAATCAGAATGGAATTGAAACCTTAATCAATGCCAGTAACGTTATTTCCTCTCGCCATTATTAAAAAACATTTTTCCGCCATTTAACCATATAAAAGCATGACAACACACGATTGCTTGGATAAACGTTTTATGACCCGAAATAATGGAAATGTTAGGAAAAAATCAAAAAAAAAAAAGCTAAACCTTACTGCAACAACAACAACAACAAAAAAACATACAGAGTAGGGATCATAAAAACGAGTATAAGAAAATCTAAAAAGAAATCTTTTAGCCACACTTGTATGTATGCGTACAGCAACAAAGTACGACTATATGACAAGAAGATGCCAGATTAAAATGAAGATTCATTTTTTTACTTCCATTTATTATTGCGTATCGTTGTGTGCGTATATAGTAGAATTTCGTGGAGGTAAAAAATTAATTTAAACACTGAGCTTCACGTCGAAAGAATTATTTCTCGCAATTCCAAAATAGTAATTCCTTTATAAACGCATTCGACACTACAACATATAAAAATAGAATACAAAATAGTATATGATTATAATCGATGCATTTGCTGCGCACTTAAGCCAGGTCTGTAAATATAAGATACATAAAATAGAGGTCTTTAAAACACGATAAAACTTTTTAGTCGCTCCGTTGATAAAGTATTTTACTTAATTTGAAAGAGGTTTTCGCTTTCTGATTCCGAGCAGGGACAACTGAGATCCTGACGTCATGGTCCCCCAGAACTCCTGGATGTATGCACCAACGGCTCTAAACTCGATGGCGGTGTTGGTAGCGGAGGGAAACTGGGCCTGAACATTTCCCTCCGACTGCCGGATTACTGTAGTGTGTTTCAGACGGAGGTGATGGCCAATTACCGGGCTGCTCAATGGATCCTCGTCAACGATGCTCATTTCGCCCGCATCTCGATCTTTTCTGATAGTCAACTTGCCATAAGATCTCTGTCGAATGTTGTAAATAACTTCAGGATCGTCAAGGAGTGTCACCGCTGTCTTGACCTTCTTTCTGGGTGCTTCAGCAGCTTGCATCAATATTCCGGGAACTACAGAGCCCATGAGCTCGCCAAAGCTGGTGCACTACTTCCGTAATCCTCTTCAATCGACTTGGGTATGCCACTTACATCGGTCAAGTTGGCCATTGCGCGGTAATCTTTCGAGACGCAAACTAACCTGTGTCAATGAGGAGTCCTGCTCAACTGCTAGGCTCACTAAGCCCTTGATGGATAGGAGGCGTACCAACCAGTTATTTGGACTTAATCGTAACATCATCTCGATTACAGTGGCCATACCTACAGGTCATTATGTTATGGGAAGATACGCGGAAAGAATGTGGCTCCCACTTAATGACTTTTGTTGAGGATGCAGATCCGCTGAGGAAGAGGAGACTGTTATCCACTTTCTTTGTCAATGCCCATCTCTTGCGAGGTGCCGATATAGGTTATTTGGCTTTCCAATCCCTATCAGCTTGACGGAGCTATCATCCATTGATGTCAAGTATATAGCTTCGTTTATCAAACTTTCAGGCTGGTTGGTGTCAATAATTTTACTCCATTTTTGTCTAGCATATCTAACCACATTCTCTACATAAATACATAATTAAAGAGCCATGCAATATTTCTTATTGTTTTGTTTTCAAATTTCTCTCAGTTTGTCAACATTAATGAGTTGCAAAGACTTCTTTGTAAGCATCCATAAGCATCTATACAAGCTTGGCTCAAACCTTAGGAATTAGGTAAAAAACCAATTCAATGATTATTGTGTTATAAAAAGCGTGTGTTTTTTAAATAAATTTTGAAGAGTGTATCTGTGATGGCGTATCTTTCAGAGCAAAAAACTTAAAATAGAAAAAAAATACAAAAACAATCTTGCCATAAGCAAGGACAATATGATTATGGGGGTGGATACAATTATTTATACAAATGCATAAGGATAAAAAGGATTCACAGTGAACAAGTGCAATTTTTTTCTATTTTTTTTTCAGTACAAAGTATGTAATCTGCGGTACTTGATGTGTAGAAAGTGGTTCAACATATTTGTAGCGAATATATCTTAGTTCCTACATACATACATACATACATACATATATGACAATTTAAGATGTGACTTTCTATTGTGCTACTCACAGATAAGAGTACAAAATTAGTAACAAATTAATAAAGTAATGAATCAAATCAAAATACTCGCAAATTCCAAAAGTTGACATAAAATATGCGAAATAATTTTGTTGGAATAGGGCAGGTTATGACAAATATGTTGCGAAAATATAGGATAGAGATACAAATGATTTTGATTCTTAATATTCTTATAAACTTTTGCTGCGTAGCTGTATTTTTTTCATGAAAATTGCAATGAAATAGAAAACATTTATCATAATTGTATATTATACGTATGTATATATGTATGTACATTTGCTATAATTGTGAACACATCTGTAGTAATGCATATTGTTGATTTACTTGGTTAAGCCGGTTTGCTCTTGTTCGGTCTGATTCCACTCGCATTATTGTCGTCATTGTAAACAGCTTTATTGTTTCCACAAACATACAGTTGCTACAGATACAGCCAACTACAGCTAAATAGAACTATTTTTTATTAAACTAGATTAAGTTCATTTTTACAATACGTAATCGTCTCTACAATATTTACTGAAAAAAAAAAATAGAAAATTAAAAAATTTTTCTATAAATGATCCCACTGTACTCTAAATACCTTTAAACTTTTCAGAAAATATAAAATTGTAAAAAGTGATAATACATACATAATTGGCCATTACAACCCTACAGTCAGTATTAAGGCCTAGCTTCTCACACCACTTATGTTGTGTGTGTTAATTTTATACATGAGTTAAAAAATTAAATCATGTATAAAACTAGGTCCTTAACTAGGTCCCAGTTTAAAGTCGACTCCAAACGACAGATTTTTTGAGAAACTTTTCATGGCAATTTTATTTACCCTCAGAGCTTTTGCCAGAAATCTGCTGAGAGGAAGTCTCCGAAGAAATATTTTTTATATTCCGTTTTTGATGTCTGACCGGAAACTCGAACCCTGGTCTTTCGTCTAATAAGCCAACACACTACCTACTAGACTACGGCGACTAAAAAAGTGATCGTGCCAAGTGCCAAAAAATCCCAGGAGTGCCCAGGTCATTCTCTTCGCCTCGGTTATTAAAATGAGTGTAACTGTTGAGCTGAAGCATTTTTCTAGTCCACAAAGCAATGAAATTATTATTGTCAAAACAGCTGGGACATGCATACATTATTAATTGTTAGCCTGAGGCGAAGGATTCTTGAGCTACCAGAACATATCTATCCAAAATTCTTCACATCTTCATAAAACTATTGTGATGCCTGAGAGATGCTAGCTAAAAACTTATACAACGCGACCTTATTAGCCCAAGTCAACTATGTTCTTTGTGGCAGCTGCTAATTCAACCTAACCAAGGGATGAATTTACCCAACATTATTCATCATTCATCAAATGTATACCATTTAGTACAGACCATAATAAGCCTGATTAATTTCTATATAAAGTACGCATTTAACATGTAATATGTCCAGTGTTTTTTAATCTTAAAGTTTATTCTTAAAGTCATAACTAGAAAATAAGTGTCTTTTGTTCTAATTACCTTATCAGCGCTGTTAAATAGAATGCATATGGAAGTGTTTTATAAAAATGTTAAAGACAATCATTTATTGACTCAAAAAAATATATAAAAAAGTAAAAGAAATGAACAATTTTTTTTTTAAATAAGCCTGTGGGGAAAAGAAGAAATTACTAGCATCAGAGAGATGTCTTAAGCGCACAATGATTAAAGAAGAACAAAAAGTCAAAGTTGTATTATTGCAATATATCGTCGTTTTAAATTTAAATTAACCTAATACAGTTGAATATTGTTTATAGAGAAAAATGGGACTTAAAATTCTGTTTCTGTAAGACAAGCATTTTCAAACGATTGAATTAATCGCCCGAATTCCAAATGAAAATGAAATGTTCTCTGGTAATTATGATTATAAATAAATGGAATTTCAAACTTACTTACGTATAATTTCGTATTATTGATTTCAAGAACAAAAAGAAAAAATAGCTCATCTTAAATTTTATTGTTTCTATTCTATAATTCATTAATGCATTAAACTGGTCAGTTTATTGAAATTTTTTTTTATTTATTTATTTTTTTTTGTTTTCTATAAAATTTTTTAATTTCAGTAAACGATTTGCAGTGCTGTACGTTTAATTTTAAACATTAAAAAAACATTCCGTTTAATGCACAGTGGAAGCAATTTGGCGACAGACACACCATCTTTTATCGATTACTCATTAATCAAAACCACTGGAATGTGATAATTTTTTTTTTTTAATTTTTTTTATCACAATCGTACCGTACCGTACAATCGTAAGAAAAAGAATTGTCAAAACTCTAATTAATATGAATTTTAATGATGATGTCTGGCGACAGTAACACCATTTCTAATCGAATACTGCCCGTACCCGTACTAATCAAAAAAAAAAACGCGACTGCGTAAGCATCCAAAACGTTTGAATTTTTAAATTCTACTGATAAATAAAATTTCCAGATTTAAATTCTCAAAAATTAAAAAAAAAAACGAAACGAAACGAAACATCAATTTTAGCCAAAACAATTCCAAAGTAAAAGACAAGTTTAGGAGAAATAATTCGATAATTTTACTCATTTTACACCATTTCATTGAGAACAAAAAAATATTTTACAAGTTTTATTTTTGTTTTTTTCTGAATTTTTACAGGATATTATCCTAAGTGCGTTCCTCTACAGCATCTCCAATGACCGCAGCCAAAAATTTAATATGGCCTGGCTTGACTGGTAATATTTAGTCACCAGAAAGCACCCTAACGTGCACAAAGTTATCTTTAAGGTATATAAGGCAGGATACTAAACAAATGGTGATTACTGTAGGTGCATCATATATTTTAACTCGACTCATGGCGATTAATTCATTGTTTTTCGCAGATGATAATTCAAAAATATTTGAAACCGCTTGTCTTACAGAAACAGTGGATGAAATTTCTAGTAGCCTAAAATAGCTTTCCTTGCAGAAATCTGATAGGATAGTTGGAGTGTTATATATATATATGAATATACTGATCAAGAAATGGCGATAATCCTAGGTTAAAAGATCTTTTGTGTAGAGATGATATACAACACATATGTACGTACATACATCTACACATACATAACATACACAATTGGTCATTACAATCCTTCAGTCAGGATTACGGCCTAGCTTCTCACACCGCTTATGTTGTATGTGTTCATTTTATACTTGAGTGGCGGGACCTACAGTTTAAAGTCGACTCCGCACGACAGTTTTTTTGAAAAACGTATCATGGCAATGTTATTTACTCTCAGAGTTTTTGCCAGAAATCTGCTGAAAGGAAGCCGCCGAAGAAATATTTTTTCATATTTCGTTTTTGATGTCTGACCGGGGATGACATCTACAACAAGGTTGAAATAAGATGAAAATAATTACAGCACATCGAGCATAAGGTCTTCGTATTCCAAGTAATTTGACGTTTGTTAAAGACGTACTTTTATGTAGAACAAATAATTTACGAACTGCTTATAATAGATAATGCTTCGAGCCATGTCATCAATTTTAGCATAATGAGCGATAATTTTAAATGTGATAATCCTAATATAACAGCTCCTACTCAATTCATTTTACATTAAAACAATATTATTTACTACGAAGTAGACCTTATGGCCTGTGTGATTAAATTGTTAACAATTTTAACGATTAAAACAACGAAATTGTTAAATTTCTCTCACACTGTATGATTTTGTGGTACAGAAGATTCTTACATTAATAAATCAGTACTCTTTGAATTGATTAATCTTTCAAATTAATATTCTAAAAACAAAGAAGCTTCAGCCATCTGAAGTTTCAAACTGCAAAAATTACACAGCAAACATTTTTGAAGAATTTGAAAACGATAAGAAATGAATAGCATAGGCAAAGAGAACAGTAAACTCTAGCTTGCGATAATACAGAAAGAAAAACTTATTCTTATCGCAGAAAGCGAATTAATTAATTTTTTATGAAATTTTTTGTATATAAATTTTGTAGTTCCTTGAGGAACATATTTGTGTCTAAATTTAGTTCGTAATAAATTATTTTTTAACTATTTTTGTTAATAACTGCGAATTTAATATGATCAGACTGAATTTATGTATATTATGTATGTATGCATTTTCAAATTCCTTATTAAAACAGATATTAATTTGTAGTGCGTATGTATGAGCAACTTAAAATTCGATTTACGCCTTTTCTATTTACATCGCGATTTGTTCCAAAGAATGGAGAAATTACAGTATACATTTATCACCATACAGTATGCTTTTACGATTTCAAATTTTCTAGGAACTTATCTACTGCCGTAGTACAGCAGAGTTAACTGTAAATAGTAATGATATCGCATATAAATTATAAATTATACTTTTATCACAACTTGTTGCAGAATACTGTAATACGTGTATTACACGGAAATTTCAATTTTCGTCGTAATAAAATAGACCGCTGACAAAATAGTCATTCTAACTATACTAGTTATACTATTTTTATTTTATATTTATTCTTAAGTTTCATGAAGTTTGAAAACTGATCCAATGATGATTTTATAACTCATTTTATTCGCTACAAATATTTCAACATAAGATGCATTGCATTATTAAAAATTCACATTGACGTCTTGGGCGAACCATGAAAAATGCGTCTGACAATCAACAATTGTAAATCCATATAAACAGATTTACAATAATATTACCATGAATTACAATGAATTTCTTCGTGATATTTAGTCATTTAATTTTATTTTGACCATAAATTATTATGTGTGAGCACAGATTTGATAAATACAAAACAATTCTTACATTTGTCATCATTCTCTTTAACTTTTGTTTAAATTAAATTTAAATTATACAATTAAACTAAAAACAAGTATAATCAAACCAAATTCACAATTACCACTAAAAGCAATAGGAAATCGTATTCGGATAGGCAGCATCATCTCACAGTTCAGTGTGAGCATATTCAGTCTCTTTCTCCTTCGGTACTATATAGAGGCCTTCGGCCGTTGTCCACCTTGTACCATGTGAAGGATTACTAACACCCACGACTTCCATTTGGCCGGAGATAGGACGACCGAAAGAACGACCGGACATTGAAAGATACGCGCCGGTGTCAACGTGACGTAAGCGCACATGAGCATCTCGCATCCATTCATTACTGCTGCATACCAATTCCCAATGATCACCAGAGTCACCAATACCATTTTCACCATATGCAGAAACCTCTTGCTCACCCGATAATGGTGACGAGAAGAAGTGTGAGTGTAAATTTCTTTTCGTGCTTAAGTGTTCCAAACGTATAGTGTCACCACACTGAATTGGTTCGCCACGATCACAGAATTTACTTGTGGGTGCTTTGACTACCCAATGACTGTTGACGTCTTCTTTTAACTCAATACCCGTCACTGACTGCTGACCCGATCCCGAACCATATTTAACATCATGCGAATGTAGACGCATGCCATAATCTGAATTCAGGAGTTTTATTATGGAACCGCAGGTTACAAAATTTGTTTTAGCACCTGTAAATAAGAAAATTTAATTAAAAACACATTTTTGCACTTTTTTCGATTCAAGATAATATTGTACGGGGGGCGGATTAACAGCCAATCAGAGCCGGCCACATTTGTTGTGCCCTCCGCACTTACCTAAAGCCGCTGGTAAGCAGCATAAAACTGCAAACAGTGCTAATGATATAAAATTATTCTTTTCGTATTTCATTTTCGTTGTGTTCACTTAATAGTTAGTGAAGTTAGTTACTTAAATTTAATTTAAACTTTGTTTTAAAAAATGTAATTGAAAAACCCACAAAAATTATAAACGTCCTACAAAGAAAACTGCTGAGAGACACGCAAACAATTGTCAAAATGCGAAACACAAATTGAAGAGATAAAAACAAAAGATTTTTCGGTGTTGGAAAACAATATGGTATACTATTAATACATTGTAAGTGATGCCACTACCATTTGTGGGAGTTACACGCTCAATATTTGCCTTCTAATTTTTAACGGACAATGTATGTGAAGATTTTAGGGGAAAGCTGCATTTAAAAAGAGGGTAACATTATAAAGAAATACACTCCCAATTGCTTCACTTATTCCTACCAAAGGATCTTTGTTCATATTAATTGCTGTTTAGTCATCATTTTACATGAAGTAAAATATAGTGTCAAACATTTGGTTCATAAAAATTTGATGAGAATTGAATATGTACCTATTAACTCATATTGACTGCTCTTTAAATCATTTTAAAAGGTACTTTTGTAGTTGTAAATTTGGTAACTGAATTTTTTATCTTTCAACACTTTGCAACACTGCCAATACAATACAGTATATACTACAGCTGGACTATTGAATAAAAAAGTGAAGTTATTGTTTTATAGTCTAAAATTTTCACTCGTAAAAATTAAATTTTTACAAAAATTAATGGAGTACAAACGATTATTTATATTCACAATATTGCTGGCGACATGTTTTTTAATTGGCGTGACATGGGTATGTAGGAACAGTGCTTTGGTATTCTTATTTTAATTTGTAATAATTCTTAGGCTGACACAGCGATACAAACAAATGTAACTGAAACGAAAATTGTCCAAAAGCCAGCATTGGTCAGTAGTACTGTTGGTCCACCCATTACTAAAGTACTGAGCAAATCTGAATTGCCACCCGCAAATACAACGACAGCTCCGAAATGGTAAATTTTATTCATATGATTTTCATTTTTTCTATTTTGTAATTTTTTGGTTGTTGCTTTGCTTATTCTTCAAAGATAAACATTCACATATGTATGCATATACATATGTTTTTGTACCTTGTTTGTTTGTTAAATCTGTTTATACAGTTTTATTTGTTTATTTCATTATTGTTATTGATACACGACTGTGTCACAAATTACTTTGATTTTAATTTATCCTGTTTTATTTTTTTCTATTAAAGCGTTTGTGATGGTGCTTTACTACCGCGTTTGGGAGAAAACGGCAAAGCTTTGGAAATTTGCCCAGAATGTAAATGCAAACATGAAGCGCGTAATACAACTTTGATTAAGGTAAGTTAATTCTTTGTTTGAAATAGTTGTCTTTTACTCCTTGTTTACATCGAGCAGGAAGATATCGAAAAGACTAAAATATTTTGGCAGAAACAATTTAATTCTACAATGTCTGCATATAATTCTTTGAAAAAGACGCACATTATATTGTGTTCCAAGCTGTGAATTTATTAAAAATAGTATACAAAACGATCCGAGTTGTCGGAATTATTTTTTATTTTTAATATTGGCCATATCGTCGCTTCCTCTTTTAACAACTGGGAAAGTGAACAACATTGTTGTACACCAGAATTGGTTGTAAAAGGGGTGCAGGTGATTGATTGCTAGTTCGAAGTTGTAATGTATGATTTTAAAGACCTTTGTGTTATACGGATGTGTCTGTATCATCATGCCATATGCTTTCTTGCATTCTACGCATAATTTCTAAGTATTCTCCTGAAAGTGTTTGAATGTTTCATTAACTGTCTATTTTTCACCCTCGCAAATGAAATGTCAAAAATATATGAAAATTCAGTTTATGCTTCATGAACTTGCACAGTTTAATTGTGCAATTCATTATAATTTCTTCTAAAAAGTTCAATCATCTTGTCTATTAAGATTTTTGATTCTTTTCAGCCCTTACACAAGGCCCTAGGAGTTTGCTTTTATTTATTAATGTACTGCCATTTATGTATGTATGTAGTACTTCCAAGATTTCCCAATTATACAAAGAAGAGTTTTAAGTGTTTTCATGAACATTTTTATTAATTTATATATTAACCTACCATTTTTGTGGTAACAGTTTCGCTGCTATCGAGGTTCCTTCCTTGAGGGAAAAATAAAAAGATTATTGCGAAGTGATGTCGGGGGAACATTTAATATTAATATAGACTATTACGGTTTTTACCATGTTCCTTGAAGTATAAAGCCAATAAACTTCACAGTCCTTTATAATCGATGTAAAGATGTGAACAAAGGTCTGCACCTACTATATGTTTTAAATAATATGTAGAGTTTATACATATGAATTAAAACACACAATATTCTTCTATTATTCTTGAGAATTTTTGTAAAATAAGATTATAAAACAAGCATGCAGCAAAATTTTTATATTTGAAATGTGGCTAATTACGAATACAGTCTTCAACCATTGGGTACTCTAATTTTTTCTTCCTTTTACCTACTTAAACCTATATCAAAGCCCAAACAGATTATATCTTTTGTAGTAAAACAAAAGCACAACGAATTGTAGATAAATATTTTTAAAAATATACATGATTTGTATACATTAATTTGGTTTTTATTAAATTTTATTAAATTAAAATATACAAACATAACATAAAACAACATAGTATATATCAAACCACTTATTTTTTATAAGACCTTTCTAGTATAAAGTGTATAAAACATAGCAAAAAAATAATTGTAAATTTTGGACAATCTTCTAAAAATCATTTGTAAAAATATTTTTCGTATTATTTGTAAATATAATACTAACTCCGATATTGTATTGCTTTATTTATAGGTTGTTGTCATCATTGTTATTTGGATTATATCCATACTTGTGATATACATGCTCTTCCTAATGTGTCTGGATCCGTTGTTGAACAAACGCGTCAAGGCGAATTACCAGGAGCACACCAATGAAGATGTACATATGAAACGATATGCTAGCGTTAAATATAGTCTTTTAGTAGATGATAATAAAGATTCTGACTGATTTGTTTTGTTATTTTTTAATTTTGTTACGAAATTTTTATTTTGTTTACTTCTTTTGTATTCTTGAATTTCTTCATTTCTTATTGTTCACCTTTGCCTATTATCTTACGTATGTTAGGTATAGTTTTAGAAAATTTCATTTATCTTAACACACGGTGTCATCAAATCATTAGCCTTATTGTCTTCGGTTCTTATTTTTATATTGTTTTCATTTATTTCTACTACTAAAAGCAATGTTTTGTTATTTTTTTTCTTTTTGTTTGTTTGTTTAATAATCGCTTACTAAATGTATATTTTTTTACTTTTCAATTTTCTCTTTCTCTTGTTTAGGATGATACCAATACTGCTTCTCCTTCTATGCCTTCTTCAGGAAATCAAGAACTTAATTCAAGAGCCAATGTTCTTAATCGGGTGGGTCACCAACAAGACAAATGGAAGAGACAAGTGCGTGAACAACGTCGTCACATCTACGATAGACGTACTATGCTTAACTAAATTGAACAAAAACAAAATTGTTATTGTTGTTGTAGCCAATCTATTTGGGACTTTGCTTAAAACTGGTGATGGTTGATTATTTTATGTCATGTAGAGACGAAGAAACTACAACAAACATATGATGACATACTGTAGATGTAATTAATATTAACACATTACAAAAGCATTATTTTATTAAGTAGTATCATACGTAGCGCATCTAAATTGTATTGTTTTTTTTTTGTTTTTTGTCCTTTATATTTAAAACATTTTTCCCGTCAAAAATTATTATTTCTTGTGTGGGTTTAACTAAATCTGTTTTGGGATCTCATTTTCAAATGAATGACATCAGTATTGATTTAAAAATTGTTAATGTTTCCACACACATACCAATCGTACATACCAATATTCAACATAAATTTGTATATTTTATTATCTGTTTGAATCGTTATTCATAAAAACATTTTTATTTGTAAAAAGTTTTCATAAAAACATTTTTATTTGTAAAAAGTTTTTGTGAATATCGCCGTCATTAGAATATTAATCATAAAATTTCAATTCGAGAATAATGTTTATTTAATAAAAGCTAATTCTATTTAATCAAAAAGAAAACTATTTTAAAAGTTCAAATTTAAACGAAAATTAATAATAGGCATTGGCAATAAGGAAAGGATTTAGTTAAAACAATATTTTTTCTCCGCCCTTTTCAATCTGTACAAAGTATGAATGTGAAGAATATCACAAAAATCGTGTATATTTGCTCCATTTGGTGCCAAATAAAATTCTCTCGTACAATTCAATCGTTTATTAATTATTACCAAAGAAAATGATCTTTCACATTTATTAGATAACTAACGGATCCCTGTGGCAACAATAAAACTGATTTCGAATTCAATTCGAAATTGACATTAGCCTTGAGTGCAAATGCCAAGAATACCATCGTCAAACAATACAAATCTGCTGCCACAACCTGTCTAATTTTCTATTTTAAATAGTTGCTTACAAACTTAATATAAAAATATTATTGAATATAAGGCATTCAATTATAGGAATGAATGGAAATAAAACGATGGTTTTACGATACAAATGAAGAATGACATCCAGAGCTACCTGAGGCATGATTCTACTAACACTTGTGATGCACACAGAAACACTCATCTGTACTTTAGAAATAATGTTGCTGCTGCTTTTAGTATTCAATGTATTCACCATACCGGGCATAGCAACCGAGTTGTAAATCCAGTTTACCATAATCGGTCTACACCCAATCCCTACTCGTGGAATTCCTTATCATGTAGTATACATTTCTACCTATTTTAATCCTCTCCTGTATATTCAGTCTCGACGACAACTTCGAGTCAACTAAAACTCCATTTCGCCCTATACGAAAGTCTTAACGTCACTCCATCAATAACATTATATATCTGAGTGTATAAGACTATTTCCGTCTTCTCCGGACTCTTGCTGCGAGGACTTCAGTGCCGACTTTATAACCCCACTAACCGTGGGCAAAAATTTCCCTCTGACTAGGACTACCACATAATAATAACTCAGGTTAAAAGTTTATAATTACATGGTTTTTTCGAAAATCACTGTGTTATAACAATCAACAAAAAAAAGCAATTTCAAAACACAAAAATAAATTAAAATTTTTAAATTGTATTTAAAAAAATTACTCCATCCAAGTGGTGATTTAAAAAAGATATTTTTTTACAGCAAGTTTTTATAATGCTTTTTAATAACCCTTAACCATAGTAGCCACTTGCCAATTTTCACTGACATTGAATGGGCCTTGAACACAACAACCGTCCTTTGTACAAACAGCAACTGTGTATTTGGGCATTGATCTGCAATCACGATAGTACATAACTTCCATGCATTTACGGAGCTGTAAATTAAAACAAATAATATTAAATCGATGTTCTAATACGCAGGTCATGTACGGGAATGCAACTGAATTAAAATATTTCATACGATATGCTTGGTCAGTTTTGTATTTCAAAACTGATGCATTATAAACCTACCACTTCAGACGCCTGAGTTTGTGTGAGTTTTTGTCCCTCAACAAGGTGTTCACGAACCAAAGGTAAAGCTAAATGTTTGCCAAAACCAGTAGCGACCACATCATCCTCATAGGCACGACCGCGCAAATCAACATGACCCAAGAAGGGTTTGCCATTATCATAACCACCAACAACCATTTCTATCCACAAGGGATTAAAGCGACTGCGGCGATTGTAAAATATCCGAGTTAGCCAGTTGTACAAAGATCTGGGTTTCATTTCAATCTCATCCTCGTGGCACATGTCCTCAACGATTTTTTGATCAATACTGCGTTTGAGAGACTGAAAATCGGCAAAATCACCGCCAGCGCCCATTATAGTTTTCTCATTGATTTTGAAGACACGTTGTACATCTTGGTAGCGGGCCAAAGAGCCATAAGATACTAAATTATCGGCAGCAATCATGACACCAGTATCGAATTTAATGCCTACCACTGAAGTGCCAGTGGTAATTGGAGAACTGATCAATTCCAAAAATAAGTGTTTAAAGAGAGTTGGTATAATGAGAACTTTTCAAATACGATAAAATTTACACTTACGAACTGTGTTGGGTTCCAAAGAGGCCGGGTGTTGTGTATTCTTTACTCTGATTGGCATTGTACATGCCATTGTAGCCGCCAGTAAAGTTATAAAACTGTCCTGGTGCTGGTCCATTGCCCCAGAATTCTTTTTGAAACATTTGATTACCAGAATACATGCTTTCTTAACAATTTATAAGTTTTAATTTTAATAAGAATTCTTTCCAAATGAAACCTGCAAATATTAACAAATAAAATTGCAAGTTGTTCAAGTTACTCTTTTTTTTTTTTTTTTGTTCAGCGTTGTATTTTTCGAATGACAAACAAAATTTGTTACACACGGTTGCTTATGAAATGCATTATATTGCTCCTACAATTTGTATGAAAACATCTTACATTTTTACTCAACGACAGAGATGTGTTTCTAGTTCAGTTTTAAACCGAATCGTAGGAAGTTCTTTATTCCTAAAATGGTGCGTTTGTTTTAACCTAATGGCTCCGCTAACTGAGGTGGAAATTGCTTTTTCTAGACGCACACCAAGAACAGTACAATAATCTATAGTAATAGTGTACCTGTTCGAATAACGGCACTTTGGTGAATTTCAAATTTATTCACCACACCGGATAAATTCACCACATTTTGTAAAAACTCACCGCACTGGAAAGTCACCACACTTCCAAAAATCCACCACGTTGAAACAAAAAAAAATTAAATTAATTTCATTAGTTTAGTCCGTCCGTCCGTCCGTCCAGTCCAGTCAATAATACTATATCTGTACTCTCATT
>QOCX01000355.1:137462-152898 GCA_005959815.1 Sarcophaga bullata | reverse complement strand
TTGCTTTAACTTTGTGCCATGTTGCTAACTTCGAGATAACCGGTCAATGTCTGAATTAATCGAACGACAGATCGTCGAAATACAGTCATAGAAAAAAGTCTACATACACCACTGTTGTTAACGTTGTTAAGCTATTTAAAATTAAGAATGTTGCAAGGGAAAGCGAATTAAATGAAAAATAAATTTAGAAATTATTGAAAAAAAACATAAAAATTAACGGGAAGAAAGTCAACACATACAACGGTATATTTAAACTTTATTCTTTGACAGTGTATCACAAGTATCCGATATCTGTATAAGGTCAAGAAGATTATTTAACCAGAGAACTTTTTCATTCGAAAAATCTACTTTAAAAAAAATTTGATATTCAAAATGTGAAGAAAGTGATAAAAACATTTCATAGTATAAACGTCCCGAAGGTGACGTGGTGCAATTTAAAAGCATAAGCCGATGTGTTTCGAATGGATAGATATTTTATTACAAGTTTTTCACAATGACCAAAGCTATGGTCATAGAGTGTGAATAAATTTAATATTTAGAAATTTGAAAAATATTTTAATATTCCTCTTCAAATACCACAAAAATTTGATTAGCTCTTCCAGTAGCAACAATCCCACTGTTATAGAAACCTTTAATTTTCTGTTTTAACTAATCTGTAGTCGTACATTTTTGGTTTAACAAGTATTGACAAAAACAATTCTCAAATAACTGTAATTAATCAATTATAACATTTTCGATGTTTTATTTATGATGTGTATGAAATTTATAATAAAAGAAAACACAACTGAATAGATGCCGAAAATTTCAAATAAAATTATTAAACTCTCTTGTGTATATAACATATGTATGTATAAACGAAATAATACTTTCGCAATTTAAATGGGAATGTTTAACTTAAACTAAAGATTCTAATGGAAAATGTTGCTGAGCTAAAAGCAACAAAAATAATACTTAAAATACTACCGCATATAATTACATTAAACTTTCAATCCCCTTTAAAATCCCAGAGAGCATGCAAAATGTATCCCTTTCAATTTTTAACATAATTAATTATTAAATACGAGTACTACAAACAACTTAACTAACTAACTATACATACATATATGTATATGTATATATGTAACCGCATGTATGTATATTGTAACCGGATTTAACGTATGGTTACAACAATTCTTTATAAAAATATCTCAATATCAAGCCTAGTTTAACAAAATGAACTGCAATAATATTGGATTCAATATTCAATAGAATAATCATAAAAAAGGATCGCATTACAGCATCATATCACACATAAAACTCAATTTAAATATATAGAGACTCTTCAATTGACCTTACTCGGGCGATTGTGATTATTTACGGATTGCAGCAGCAACAAAATATGGATTTATTGTCCTTATTTTTAACTGGTTTACTATAGATGTAAGGACCTCTCATAAATACGTCCAATAGTTGACGATGTGATCTACAATGAGTTTATTACATAAGTTTAATTGTAATTAATTTAATTTATTTGAGTGAAGAACTGCTTACGTCATCGTAATTTCTAAGTCACTAACAACTTCTCCATCACAGTTCCAGGATGAATACAAGTTGTCAGCAATAGAAGATCCGTTCTGATCGGCATACGATTCATTTATGGGTTGGCAAGATCCTCGCACACTATTGTAATCTTGAAGAGAATTATTTGTTTTAATTTTAAACATAAATTGGCGAGTGCGATAGACTTCAACAAATGGCAAGTTTCGCTGAAATTTAAATAGCAGATGATTGATTGATTAAAAATTGATTCTTTTTCAATAACTGTAATTGAAATACTCACCATATCGCCATTGCGTCCCATTGCATTGATTACAAAACGTATATTATTGAACAAACTGGTTTTGCGTACCAAAACAACATCCAAATGACCATCTCCTAAATGGCAATATCTTGAAATACCATTTGGACTGCGTGTACAAGCGCATGTAATATTGGCTCCTGTTATCATGAAAAATTCACCACGTATTACTCGCCACTTCTTTGAATAATTTCTTGATTCGTCACTTAATGCATGCTCTTCTTGTTTTATGTTCAGCTGTTGTTGTTGATGCTGCTGCTGCTGCTGCTGCTGCTGCTGCTGTTGCATGTTATCCTGTTCTTGTTGTGCATTTATAGATGACGATGAGCTGCTGAGAGAGGTTGCTTTAGCAGTGGGCTCTGTGTTATCGATTAAATCCTTAATTTGAATCTGTTTCTCCATTGGCTTTGTATAACTTTTATCACAGATATTACGATCAAAATTACGGGAATGTTCGTCGCTATCTTGGGTGTTTTCATTCACACTCATTGAATTGTTATCAATTGTTGTAGTAGTTGTAGTTTGCCTACCATACAAGGATAAATTGGACGAGCTAGGCTTGTCATCATCATAATCATAGTTGCGAGAAGATTTATTGGATGGGTTCTGGCATTTTTGACAATAAGCGTGACAAATAGTGGCATCCGATGAGAGTGAAATTGTTGCTGTTGAGCCGTTATCATCTACTTCGTTATCGTTTAAAAGGAGGTGAATTTCGGCATCATAACCACGATTTAAAAGGAACGTTTTCACCCCAGTGTATTCATAACGTTTAGTGCCCATCCAACGATATTTTTCACTTTTAGCTGCCACATCTCCCAAGTAGCCGTAGCCCATAACACTAGTACAGAAACGTATGATACCTTCACGATTTTGAACGCTGCAAATATCCAAACCACGACGTTGGCCTAGCACTAAATGAATTGCGGCAGTTAGAGCATCAGAGGTGCCGTGTAGACTGTACACTATAGTATCAGTACTACCGGCTGGTATTATACCCACCGGTAATGTGGGTTTTGGAATGTATGCCGGTTTACGCAGATCTAGTCCAGCATCTCTCATCGCTCGCCCTATTAATCCGTTGATCATTTCGGCCACTGTACCATCACCGCCAACACAACATACGGCATCGTAAGGCGTCAAATCGTTGGTCATCAAAATATCACGTATCTGATTGGCACGTTGAGTAATAATGCACGAAGCATCTATGCCTGCCAATTGAATGATTTCCTTGCAATGTCTTTCGTAAATTTGTAAACCCATTTTACGACCACCATAAGGATTGATAAACACTAAAAGGCGTCGCACACGTCCATTTGAGCCTTTACATAATTGATTCTGCAACTGATCGTACCATTTTGCCACTACATAGGGATCGTTATTATGCAGCGTCAGACGTCGTATTTGCCATCGATTACAGTCAGTGGGTGATGCTACAATGCGCTCGGCATAATAGATCGATAAATATTGTTCTATTGGTGTAGTCACTTGATGACTTTGCAGTTCTTCAGCGGTTGCTAGTGGTTTATGCGCATTCCGAATGCTAGCCGATTTTGTGACACCTTTTGAGACTCTTATCACATCGTGCAAATGCAAAACATGACTCAGACCACCATAAACAGCCTTATGAGCAAGTTGCTCTAATTCATACTCAGTTTCTGCAAGAATAGATAGATAGATAGCAAAAATTAAAGAAAATGAAGGAAAGGAAATAAAAAATTTTCTATCATTTTATGAACAACTTTAAAGACAAATACCGCTGAGGGTTCGCTAGTTACAAACTTATTTTTAAATTCATTCTCCTCTACTGTGAATAATGAATGAACTTCTTCTGTTCAGAAGTAAAATTGATAGATTGATTGTGATCACGAAATTTACGAGAAATTTATCACGCAATCAATGCACGCACGGCACTCAAAACATGTTCACAGATGGCTGACTTTATTTCTAGGCAACGACAGATAGCAAACCTAGCCTAGCATCTGCTACTGGTTTAATGAAATTGAAAGAAGTCAATGAAGTAATAACATGATGGAGATACAACCCCATATTTTCCCCTAAGAGAATATAACAAATAAGCAAATACAATAAGAAATGTTGTTGCATTTTATTAAAAACGTTTGTGACTTCAAATAATTGTGGTGTTACTCTGGAAACAGAAAAGAAAAATCACATTTTGAGTGGTTTTTAGTACTTGACTTTTACTTTCATACACGAATATGAACTGGGAGTGAGTACTATTCACAAGGAAATACAAAACCCGTAAATTTCATACTCGTAGTATAAGCGGATATCATATTGAATCTTGGGATCATATTGGCTAGCAAAGTTAAGTAGAACTTGAATACACAATCCAAAGCCATTGGTGGCTACTGCTCTTTATTGTTTTTATGGCTACTGGTGGATTAACCCTAAATATGTATACTGGCTATACAACTTTGTAATCGCGCTAAGTCTATTCTATAGGATGCGAGTTAGCTATAGAGAAACGAATTCCTGGTTCTGAGACGCAGTTACCTGACAGTTGTTGTTATGATAATAGTTTACACCTCTCACGAAACGACATTCAAGTTTTCACTGATGAATCTAGATCCCTCAACAACGTTAGATGTGGAACAAATTTTTAGAGCAACTGAACATTAGATCGTCCCTTGAACTACCAGATTATTGGTAGTACTTTTCAGACTGAAATAATTGGCGTTTTAGGTAGGTGGAAGGAGAGGAGACTAACCAAGGGTCCCTTGCCAATTGGCATACACCTAAGCCATCATTTAGACTTTCTATGGCAAGCCTGTATCTTGTACAAACTTCTTTAAGTTCTTTCAGTCCATTTCTCTGAGATGACTTATGTCATTCCAAAACATTGGGATCTTGATTTTACGTAAGCTAAGCAATGACACAAAAAATGCTTCAACGTCTCGATGTCCTTTCAGTTTCCACCAAGCCAATACGGTTCAGGTGTACATGTAAGGCTGAGTGTTCCGTGAATAGGCTTCCTATATATGTATGCGTCATCATTCCACATAGTCGATGTGACGTTTCCGCCCAATTTTTTCGCTTGGTCTTTAATGCACTGAAGTGCTTTATGATATGATCAAATATATTAAAAAGTTTGCCAATGTGGCCGTAATCTGTTCCTACGGCATGCAGATGTTTTGTATAAAAGTAAGTATTTATCAACAGCAGAATATCAGTAGAAATTGAAATGTTTCATTAGAAATATTCTTTGATAACAGCTGAACTGAAAATTTCGTAGGCTAACACACACTTCAATGCTCAAACAACGTCAGACAATAGTCGCTGTGTATGGTTTTTTTCCTTTTCAATCCAATATTCAATATTTTCTATGCAATATTCTGATGCAACAATCTTGGCATAGCCGTGTTGCGTTTTTGCATGTTATGGAGTCGATTCATGGATTCATAAATTTGATGTTTTTATGGTGGATAACGACCTAAAATGATCAATTCATTGTTGGTTTTGGTCGATTGTGTGCTCTCAGTTTACTTTGCGGATAACTAAACTTATTTTATGAAACTTTTTGATGTTTTCGTTGGTAACAGTCTCTCTGGGCATGAACTGTGTGTATCGATCGTTCTTGTCAAGTCTTGGCTTGAACAATATTTTTTTTTTCTCCAAAAAACATTGGCATTTATTAATACACTAAATAGTCCGACTGAAGTAAAAGTTGTGTGTTAACCAACGGACTTTTTAGTCCACCTGTTTAAATAACCATGTAAATTTAACCCACATCAACAAAAGAAAAAAAATCTATCTACAAAATATTATTGGCGATCGCGAATGATTAAATTGCACTATGACCATTGGTCTGAAGGCTGAAATGCTAAAATTAATATCGCAGCAAACCGATAATTAAACTTATTGTTGTTGTGCATACAAAATGCTTATTAATCATAATGTTATTACGATTGTATTATTACGATCTCTGATTATGATCGTTAATAACAAAGAGATCTATTGATTAAATTTCTTTCGCTTTTAATGAAAAGTCTTTTGCTACCACCCAATTTTATTTCACACTTTCAAATGACTCATGAATTATATGGATTGGCTGGCTGGCTGTATACAAACCTTTTTTAATAGCTGCTGTTGTTGTTTCATTTGGAATCGAGAGTGTTGATGCTGGTGGCTTTTTATCATTATTTTCAACATCGCCTTTTGTCTGACAGCGTTTTGCATCCAAACGTTCCCATACAATATGATTACAGTTGAGTAGCACTTTGTAGCGTTTTTTCTTAATTTGAAAATTATTCAAAAGTATGTCATCGTTTCTGTTGTGGGCAAAAATCATTTTTGATTTCATCATTATATTTGTAAAGTCTTCTACTGTTCCACAGTGTGTTAAGAATTCGTTTGGCATCATTCAATTTCGTTTATGAACGAACCGTGCTGCTGCTGCTTCTTTCTATATCGTGCAGTCTGAACTCAATCACGTCTCACTAACACAATCGCAATCACCATTACATTTAAGATGAAAAAAAATGTTAAAAAGTGCTAAAAATAAAAAAAATAAAAGAAACAACAACAAAAACTAGATATTATTTTACTTGCTTATTAAGAATCATGATGTTTTTATTTTCAAACAATAAATTAAGAAGAAAAAAAACTGGTTTTTCACATTTCTAAAGTTTGTTTTTTTTTTTTGTGTTTTTGGCTTTTAAAATTACTTGTACTTCGGATGAATTCAACTACAACAACAGTAAAAAAAACAAATACAACAGAATACTTAAATGTGGCAATAACGTCTCGAGAGTATAGAAATTACTCACACCAGAACAAAACAGAACAGAAATAAAGTTTAAGACATGGCCATGCAGAAACCTAAAACAGATCGTAAAATTGTTTCTACCATGGCCAGAGTGCGGACTGTATAAACTCATGCGGGGTTAACATATTCATACTGGTTTTGAACTTTTTTCTTACAATAATTACGCATGAAAAAACTTTTGGAGTAGTTGAAGAACCAACATTTTTTGTACGTTTTCTTATTTTAGTTACAATAGAATGAATGCACCGATAAAATGATGAGATGATACATACATAATTGGCCATTACAACCCTTCAGTCAGGATTACGACCTAGCTTCTCACACCACTTATGTTGTGTGTGTTAATTTTATACATGAGTGGCGGGACCTACAGTTTAAGGCCGACTCCGAACAACAGATATTTGACAAACTTTTCATGGCAATTTTATTTACTCTCAGAGTTTTTGGCCAGAAATTTTCTGAGAGGAAGCCGCCGATTTTTTTTTTTTTTTAATGGCTGGCAGGGGATGATAACAGATTATTATTATCCATCTATGAAATATGTGACCGAATTGATTGAAATAAACCATCACATTAATCTTGATGATATGATGCTGATCGCGGTGTTAGGCAAACATTTCCGTATAAATATGGGGCCAATGTGCGTGGCCCAAAATTAGGTTGTTTTCAGTATTGACCTGCACTCATTTTCCTTAAGAGATTAAGATCTTACAGTTCATTAACTATGCGCTTATGTTATATTATTAGTGGATAAATTGTGAAGAGTTCTGCTAAATGTTAGATCGATTGTTCTTTTATCGATATTCATAACTATGATAGCGTTTTACATCGGTAAGGAACAATGTTTTCAAATTGTGGAAAATAATCTTGTAAAAAATGGAACTGTTTGCGCACGTGTGAGCAAGTAATCTATTAAATAAGCGATTATTCTCCATAATGACAACACTTACATATGTATGCATGTATTTATTGTTAAAAGTTATAAAGAAATGTTTTTCAAAACCCAAGTTTAAAGTCAATTCTTATTTGTAATCGTATGATTAAATGAATTCTTAGAACTGTAGATCGCCTGAATTTAAATTAACTAATGAAAGCAATTTGTTTTTTGTTTTTGTTATTGTATTAATAATTCTAAATGTATATTAGATGCTGGTGCAAAAAAAAATTCATTTTTCTAAAAGATTGAATTAAAAGATATTTTTTTTTAATTATTTAAGTTTAACAAATTAGTAAACATGCATTAAATAAAATACAAAATACAATAGAAGAGAGTGTAAATGACAAACTTTTGTTATTTTTTAAATGAAATTTAAATCTCATTATAATTAAACATCAGATAAACTACAAGCATGTTTTTAAAATTCATTTTTAATTGCTACTTAATGAGCCCCTGAGTAATAATTCATATAAAAACGAGTACACGATAACATTTAAAATTTAATTCCGTATATGTCTTTAAGTACTTTATCTACGAAAAAAAAAAACGCTCAGGTGAGAGCATAAAATGATGATTATTTTCTCATTGGATGTAATGAAAATTCTTTCTTTATTAAAACTCAAGCGTAATGTACAGATATTGTTAAATTAGCCAAATAAATATTATTTTTATATGCAGACAGAACCACCACAGCCTGTAAGTCCTACAATTAATTGTCCATGCCAATCCTCAGCATTGTCACTTGTCAATCAATGCCTTGAGATGAGAACTAATCGATAGGCAACTGTTTTTAATCTTTGAAGCTACTGCAAATATGTATGACATATACATAGTCAACTATCTAGAGAAGCTACGTAGATTAGTAAAGGAGTGTTCTCAAAAAAATTTGCCATCTTACAATATTGTATTGAATCCGTATGAGGTAGGCATGTTGAAGGAGATTATACTAACGAAGAGTCTAATGCCACCCTGCCTTCTATAGAAAGCCTGTGTCTTGTGCAAACTACTTTTTAAAACTATGACAAAAGAAATTTTTTTTTATTAAACATCGTTTAACATGCATATGTAAAGTTTCATTTCGATTACAAAATTTGTGTTTTTTTTTTTAATTACTCGTAGAACGTAACGTCACGTAAGAAAATAATCCAAATTTTCAATAAAAATTTTTTTGGTCCACAAAACTAGCCAAAATTGCACATGTTAACTAAAACGGGAAACAACTCGACCTACTGAAAATTGTATTGAATCCGTATGAGGTAGGCATGTTGAAGGAGATTATACTAACCAAAAGTCTAATGCCACCCTGCCTTCTATAGAAAGCCTGTGTCTTGTGCAAACAACCTTAACTTATTACAGTCTACTCCTCTGAGGCGAGTTATAGATCTCGAGCTTACAAACGCTGTGCAGTGACACAAAAATAGCTGCACATTGACTTCACAAGAAGACACACTATTAAAGAAACTGAATTCACTATAATCTCATAGTAACTTACAGAGTTTTAAAATTTGCTTAACAACTTAATTGAGGCACGAATAAAAAAGGAATTTTTTTAATTCAAAAATTTTTAAGTGGTTTTGTGATAAGTGCACGATGTTGGCTTCACAGACGCATGTGGAAAATTATGACAGATCTGAGTAATATAATGTACATATGTATGTAAAGAACAAGCAGTATTGTATAATAATAATAATAAAGATTAAAAATCTTTTATATGAACTGTTTTAAAATAAATGGTCTGTGCTTAAAATGTCAATTTTTTTACGAGATCATCATTACAAAACAATTTTTATTTACAAATAATATGCATTGAAATATATTGATTTCAAATGAGATGTACGCACAATATAATTGTTAATGTAAAAGAAAGCAGAACTAAAAATGCAAAGAAATGACGTAGAGTTTGATAATAGCATACAGCGCCGTACTACTGAACGTCTTTTGCGTTTTTATTTCCGAGATGTTTAATTGCTTTGCAAATACAATAATGCGGTTAAAGAGCAATCAACGAACTGATTTATACAAATTGATTTTATATTCACTCTTAATGATTATCTCTGGACAGACAAGGTTATCAAGATGACACCTTATGAAGTACGTGTGTGTGTACCACTCTACATACTATAGTAGAGCTATATTTATTTAAACAAAAGCCTCACATCTTAAATTATACTCAATGCAATACTTTAAAATAAAATTGAATTCAAAATTGACTATATAAACTGAATTTAAAATTAAATAATAATAAATTTGTCTGGTATTTATCTAAATCACAGGCAATATAATACAATAAGCGATATAAAATAAACTTTAACCGGGCACACGAGTAACCAACCAGTGCCAAGTTTAAAAGTCATTTTTATCTGCAAATATTTCTTTAGCTCCATAAGAAACTCACTCAATGAAAGCACAGTCAATTTATAATGGATGAATGGATGAATTGTATTTAAAATCGTGATACAAGTTCAAGATCACGATAGACAGTTATTGGCTGTTGTTGTTTAAAACGAGTTTACTATTTGACCTTCACTTTTAATACCATGTTTTATGGTGATAAAATTTATAAAAAAAAAATGTTTAATTTTATTATTTTATTTTCGCATAGTTATCGTAATGAACAAGATACATACATAATGAGAAATTTCCGCCTTAAAAAACACGGAGAAATATATATATAAACGCTTAGGTAAATAAAATAATATGAGTGAGTATACATATTAAGAAAAATAATCAATATTTTCGAAAATAATTTAATTGCTTTCAATTTTTAAAAATAACCATATTTTTATAGAACTTTGTATTGTATTTATAAGTCGCCGTAGTCTAGTAGGTAGTGTGTTGGCTTATTAGACGAAAGGCCAGGGTCTTTACCCCCGATCAGACATCAAAAATAAAATATGAAAAAAATATTTCTTCGGCGGCTTCCTCTCAGCAGATTTCTGGCAAAAAATCTGAGAGAAAATAAAATTGCTATGAAAAGTTTGTCAAAAATCTGTCGTTTGGAGACGACTTTAAACTGTAGGTCACGCCACTCATGTATAAAATTATAACACACAACATAAGTGGTGTGAGAAGCTAGGACGTAATCCTGACTGAAAGGTTGTAATGGCCAATTATGCATGTATGTATTGTATGTATTAAAGAAATATTACGTTGTTGTTATTCAATCAAATAGATATTAAGTTAGTGGGGGGAAAAAACCTTTTCAAGCGACAATAATTAAATTTTTTATATTTGTTTGCAATGATTTTAAACATGATTACTGCCTGTAGACGACGAGTCTCATGAACGTCACCAAAAATTATTCGCCGAAATCCAGACTGAAGGGTTGTGATGGCCAATTACAATATGAGTCAAAATTTCAGGGTTTCTCGATTTCTTAGATCTTATTTTTAAATCATTTTTTTTCTAAAACATCCTAAATGTGTTTAAACACCATGCGCAGTAGGCTTTGGCATTGTTATCTTGTTGGAACGCCACTGATTTTTTAGGCCCAAGGTTACTATGGACATTTCAGATTGCGTTCCAAAAAGGTTTTTTTTTGTCTAACTATACGATATTTCCTTTAACAAAAATTAATTGAACAACCCAGGCCGAAGTGAGGCCTCTGTTCAAACCCCAGATCAAACATCTAGAACAAAAAGAAAATAAAAATATTTTTTCGACGACTGCCTCTCAGTAGATTTCTGGAAAAAACTCTGAGAGTAAATAAAAATTGCCATGAAAAGTTTCTCAAAAATCTGTCATTCGGAGTAGACTTTATACTGTAGGTCCCGCAACTTACGTATAAAATTAACACACTCAACACAAGTGGTGTGAAAAGCTAGGGTCGTAATCTAGGCTGATGGGTTGTAATATCTTATTGTGTATATATATATGAAGGCATTCACTAGCCTCTTGTTAATAAATCTAATCATTTGATTGAAATATTTGGAAGCCATCAAAAACTACCCGAGTTTGAAAGGATATCAGTAACTATGCCTATATATTCTTTCGGGCCAAGTGTTCTTCTGGTTCTGAAGGTTCTTCTTAAAATTCAAAAATTTTCTGGGTCCGATAATATTCCAGCACTAATTTTTAAACAGTGATGTTTGACACTAGCTCATCAGTTAGCTGAATTCAGAGGTATTGCAAGTTTTGGTTATTTCTTCGACTCTGTGATGGCAGCAATATTTGTCATTCCTATTCTTTCGATAATAGATCGAGCCTTTTAGAGATTAAGGCGACAAGGATGAATATAAATGATTCAATCACATCCGACTACAGTCAACCTTCGAATGAGGACTCGTGAATAGGGTAGATTTTAAAGGGAAAAGACTCAATATTTCTCTATAATTCATAAGCGTGATAGTATTACTACGTAATCTTTAACTAAGTATGGGATAAATAAGTCAGAAGCTCTTAATGTTTTGAGCATGAATATTCAATTTGTTGTTGCCGGGAAGCAGCGTATTTTTCAATTTTCGAAAGCAGCATTTAAGTGCCATGGTTGGTTAAGTACTTGCACCTCTTATGTCCGAACGAGAATGGAATACAAATCCCATGTATGTACATTCCAATTTATTTTTAGAACGTTAATGCTACAGAACAAATGAGTCAAGATATTTTAATTGAAAACAAATGTAAAATCTTAAAAACTGTATCCATCACTTTCACTTAAAGAGAAGCAATGTATTCTTCAAGGTATGTATATAATTTGCTTTCTAATGTTATATCTCAACAATCGTATGTACTATACACATATGTAAGTATGTATATGCATCCGTCATTTAAACTTACAACTTCTTAATATTTTTTTTCCAACTTTATAATTATAATATACAGTTTACATATGCAATATACAGTGTGCAACAATAATTTTCTAATAAAAAATAAATAAATAAAAACTTCTTTAACTTTTTAACTCAACAAGTTCTCTATGGATGTCCACCAAAGTACTGAAATCTCTAAGTAGAGTATAAAGTTCAAATCCT
This sequence comes from Sarcophaga bullata, assembly GCA_005959815.1. NCBI lineage: Eukaryota > Metazoa > Arthropoda > Insecta > Diptera > Sarcophagidae > Sarcophaga > Sarcophaga bullata. The sequence goes on along the minus strand of QOCX01000355.1, from coordinate 140,365 downwards.
TAATTGACATGAAAAATCTCTCAATATGAATCCAATTTTAAACCGATTTGCTATGTTGAAGAAAATTTTTTATAAAATCGAAATGAACTCTTTGCGGTTCTTATAACTGATTGATAATGTTCTTCAGAAAGTTAATTCCTTCTGAAACCACACCTTTTATGTAGAAGCGTCAAATATAAATAAATTGTGGAAAGATTTTTTTGTTGCAAACAAACTGTGTTGCTATTACGCAATACTTTAGGGTACTTTGTTGTTCCTCTCACATACTATATGTATGTATAAATAGGTATACATAATTCAATGTATTAAATTTATACATACAGATTACATAAGTACGTAAATGCAATTGTGATAGAAAATTTAATTACACTAGAAATAATAAAGAAAAAAATTTTTATTTTTTTCTATTATTTTGCATCAAATAATAAACCTATTCATTAGAGTAGATTTATTTTCTAATGAAATAAACAGAAATTTAATTAAAATTAAATAAAATAAAAGATTTATTTGTATTTTTGTATACTTGTGAAGAACAAAAATTATTAAAAAATATATTTTCGAAGCTTTATTTATTCAAGTTTGAAGGTTAGTGTACGCTTATACGTATTGTTTCATCTCATTTACGCAAAACAAACGATTCGTGGATTTTTTTACTTTTGTTTGGATTTTTATGGATTCACGAATCTGATCTGATTTTTTCAAGAATCTATTAAATTTCACGATCTAGATAATGGAATTGTCAACAAAATGTTCTCAAATTCAAATGCTACTGTATTTGCTGTAAATTGCTTGCCTCATCATATTCTGTCTAGCTTCTAATTGTTGGAAAACAGACTCAATAAGATGTTTACCTTAAATAAGACTGAACTCAATATTACATACATACATAATTGGCCATTACAAACTTATGTTGTGTGTGTTAATTTTATACATGAGTGGCGGACCTATAGTTTAAAGTCGACTCCGAACGACAAATTTTTTAAGAAACTTTTCATGGCAATTTTATTTACTCTCAGAGTTTTTGCCAGAAATCTGCTGAGAGGAAGTCGCCGAAGAATAATCTTTTTCATATTTCGTTTTTGATGCCTGACCGGGTAAAAATTAATAGCAAACGATTATTGCATTTTTACTGATTGGGGCCATTTGAAAGTAGGAAAGCAAATTTCTGGTTAAATAATTACGCCAATAAGCAAAATTGATACATTTGGAGGTAGGACAATCCTCAAATCGTTAAAAAAAAATCATATTTACACCCATTAAACTTTATTGTTTGGTGCTGGTGGCGAATGCGGTGCTACGGTAACTAAATAGTAAACACTATCGGACCATCAGCTAATCAGCTAAACATATAGTGCACTTACCAATCGATTTATTGTAAAATTAATTTGTTGACAACTTTCCAGAAGTGGTCAGCTTCTCTGGCCACTTTCCATATGTGCGATTTAACGCCTCTAGATTACTTTTTATGGCAGTATGTTAAGTAATTGGTTTATGTTGGCAAATAAGCCACTCTTAAAACATTGGAAGTTAATATTCAAGCCAACATACAGTATTTTAAAATAAAAGGAATTAACTGCCATATTATAATTAAAATAAATTACATTCCAGCATTATTTCTATCTTGTATTGTCACTTAAAGTTCTCAAGCTCTTTAAAAAAACAGCCTATTAAATACGTATGTACAAAGTTAACGACCAAGTATACTCAAAAATTATTTTTTATGATTGCTTAATAACAACTTAAATGTATTTAAGAAGAATTCAACACAATATAAATTTAATTTAACTTTGGTTCTACATACATACATAGATGGGAAATCTTAAATACTCTTGCGCCTTTAATATTTTATTTATGTTCACAGCCAAATACGCAAATTTAGAAAAAAAAATAAGAAAAAGTTTTTATCAGAAACAACAAATTCAAAAAGTCTCTTTTTACACAAGCCGAGTACAATTTCACGTAAACATTGTACAACAACAGCAACAGCAATCGAAAACAATTGTGAAAACTATCCACCCATATATCTGATGGCATTGCACCAAATAAAGTTATTTTATCTTATCTTGAAATAAAAAACAAACAAAAAAAAATAATAAATTTTAATATGGTGAAATATTTGTAAAATCAATAACAGTAAATTTACAGTAAACAGACGTTATTTGTAGTAAACAGCTGACCATCAGGGTTCAGTAGAGTAGGTGGAATAATGAAAATCGGTAGACCGTTAATCAATGTCGCACATTTCAGTGAATGGGTACTGGTAATGCAGATAATAACCAAGAGAGTTATCAGTACCGTAGTAAGAATATTTTGGTCGCTCACAATCAAACATTATTTTACCATACAGCATATAGACTTTATTTTTTCTTCTTCTTTTTTCGTTTTGCTTCTAATGCCACAAGCATTGTTTTGAAGCGTGTTAAAAAACATTTGTTTAAAATAAAAATTTTAAGTTTTTTTTTTTTTTTGATAAAAATTTGTTAAATTTGAAAAATTAAAGTTTAATTTAATATATAAATATAATAAAATCTTATTAAAAAAAATTATTTAAAACACAAGAAATTAGTTGTTCATTAAGACTTAGTATCGAACTAACTAACTAACTGTTACTGAATATTTCTCTCAGCCATATTGGATTGTTCCCTTACAAATCCTTAATAGAAAATGATATGGGAAAATACGAGTATTTATGGACTTTGTAAAATTCTTTGAAAATTCTTGCTTACAATTGAAAAAGACAGATTAATGCCAAAGCATAAAATAGAGCATTTTTGGAAAGATATTCGGTGGGCTTTTGAACTTTGAGAGATAACAGCCGTTTTGTTGAAGCTACTGTCTGTGAAATTAATTGTTAATTATTCGGTCTGTGTTGCCAAATCACTATGGATGGCCATAGACAACGA
>QOCX01000355.1:101755-137443 GCA_005959815.1 Sarcophaga bullata | reverse complement strand
ATTTGAAGCTGTTGGCAACTGGCTCTAATTCATCTTCACTGATAAAGTCACTGTTTGGTGTATATTTTGACCTGGTGACATTATCGGCACAGTTTTCTTTAAAACAACGTTGGTATTAGGCCATTACTGTCAACGTCGATCGTTGCAGGTCATGACTGCCATCTTCTTTTGGCCCGATTTAGATGATCTGTGTACTAAAGATATACGGTTACAACTGGGCGACGTTACGTGCCACAAAACTCATGCCACATTGGATATTCTGCACGAGTAATTTAAGAGTATGGTCATCTCATGTTTCTGTGCGTGTGATACACGAAATAGAGTATAAAAATGTAATTTACGATCACTTTCTTCTAGGAGATACATATTTTTCGTTTCATTTAATTAAAAACTTCGTGAATTGTAAATAAAGTTGTATCTTCATAGCCAAAACAGGCGCTTTGTGTTGAGTATTATGAGAGATGACTAGAACATTTTAGAAAAAGAGCAAATTTTTATAATCTAAGGGGATAATAAGGGAATTATTTATCATTGCATGCATTAAATATTGTATTATATTGCATGAATCAAAAAATTAATGCAACTTTAATAATTATTCCCCATCATAATGGCAGCTGATGAGAGAATTATTTTTAAAATTATTTTTTTTTATTTTTGTCATGCGCTGCAATATACCATAAGAAAAATATTAATAAACTTACAATATAAATATAAAAATTTATTACATAATTTTTTTTCGTATTTTTAACCTGGCGTGTTTTTCTAATCGATTACAATTAGTATCGTACAAACAAAATTCATATCGTAAATACTACAAGCGATCAGAGATTGTGACAAATATTATTGTATTGTTTTGTGTTAATATTTACTGGACAGGTTGTATTATTTTATAGACATAAACGATGAACTGTTATTGGCAGTTTAGTTAATTAATTTAGTTATTCTCCATTACATACATACATACATACATAATTGGCCATTACAACCCTTCAGTCAGGATTACGGCCTCTCACACCACTTATGTTGTGTGATCTAATTTTATACATGAGTGGCGGGACCTAACAGTTTAAAAGTCGAATCCGAACGACAAGATTTTTGAGAATTTTTTCATGGCAATTTTTTTTTATTTTCTCAGTATTTTGCCAGAGATCTTGCTGAGAAAAGATCCGTCGAAGAAATATTTTTTCATATATTTCGTATTTTGATGTCTCACGGGGATTCTGAACCCTAGCTTTGTCTAATAGCCAAACACACTACCTACTAGACTACGGCACTTCATTAATAGAGTTTTACAAAATGATCACAGTTTGGATAATTTTCAATTTATTTTGTGTTGTCCAAAACAATTGTAAAAAGTGGCTTCAAAAGAAAAAAAATTTAAATTATTTGATTTAAATTACTACAACAAAAAACAGAAAAATAGTAAGGAGACAAGGAAAAAGCTTTGTGTCAGCTCTATGGTCCGAAAAAAAAGAAAAAATATAAATATATAGAAATTATATACATAGTATATATGAATGTATTACATACACTACAACTACACGAAGCCGAAAGGTTAATGAGTTCTTAAAATTCGTTGAAATAATGATTTAATGTTTCCTGCGACATTTTTTTAATCGAAAATTAAACTTAAAAGTTAATGGTGAATATTTCTCTTTATAAAGGAATTTATCAGACTGTGTTGTTATCTCGTTATTGAAAACAGACATAATATTTCTTTTGTTGTTTTCATTTAAAAAGTCTTAGTTTAAAAAAAAAAGAATCATATTCAAACACATTAAATTTCATTATTGATTACTTTTTACTGTCTGTCTTCGAAAGCAGAGATTCCCAACAAACACATCAAATAGCAAAGAATTTTGTTGTTTACAAAGTATATAAAAAAAGAAATGCTTATCAAGTATTGTTACGATAACAAACGTTCAGTAATTATTTCCCCAAAAGAAAACAATTTAAATCGCAACAAAATCGCAAATCACAACATATGATAGCTAATTTATGTCAACATGAAGCTAGAATTGACGATTTGGAAAATGTATTTAAACTGGGGGTGACTATGAGCTATTACCCCTCCCACTTCCTAAATTCGCCCATATAAATGCCGCAATAGCTCGCCAGAGAAAAGATTTGGTCAATACTAGAGGAATTGTGCTAAATCAGTACAATGCCCATGCTTTTACATCGATAGTAAGTCACCTGAAGCTTCGGGAACTGGAAGCTTTTTCGTAGATGAAAAATTCAACCTATTAGAAGCTTATGAAGACTTACTGATTGACCTAGTTCCTTACCAAAGGGGAAGAATTTTTCTGTAGAGGCAGTTTATCGAATTAAATGAATCATATGTTAAATGAATGTATGTAACAAGTATTATTCTAACTATAGAAAAAGGCTTGAACTTGAAACAAAAGATGAGGTGTCAACTTCAAATGCATCCGATGTAATTGTTGTGTGGATGTGCTATGGTACTGAGCTTTGGTTAAAGACGGCGAAATATCATCTGGGGCGAAGAGAAAACGATTAACTTGCCGAAAGTAATGTACGTTGACCGAAAGGAAAGGAATTTCAAAATAAATTTACTAAAAAGACAGTTAAACATGGAGGGAGAAATGTTATGGTATGGGGCTGAGAATGTGTAGGCCCAATACACCCCATAATAAAAATCATAGATAAATTTGTCTAAAAAGATTTGTTGGAAACGGTTATGCTTCCATATGTTGCGGAAAATATGCCACTCGTTTGGAAGTTTCAGCAGGACAAAATAAAGTGGGCGTTTTTGATTGGCTAAGTCAAAGTCCTAACCTAAAAGCAATAAAGGAGTTAAAGCCAAGTCTTTTTAAGCTTCTTTGCAGAAATAAGAAAGTATTGTGGAATAATATTAAAAGAGAATGGTACAATATAACGATTGATACCTAATTTGCAAATTAATTTCATCTATGCCTAGAAGAATAGAAGCTGTTCCCATGAATAATGAAGGAATACGCATATCACTAAGTTTGTTTTTAGTTGTTTCTTATATCAACAAAATGAACTGAATTCACTAAATTGTATTAATTTATAAAAATAATACCAATTATTAAATAAAAGTACAAAATATAAAATATCGTACAATTTCTATGTCAAACATTTTCGCACCTATTTTTCTGCCTAGGTGTGTATATGTGGTAGCATTTTGGCTTCTGCTATAGCAGAACACGAAAACTCAAACCTCAGCTCGGGCTTTCTGTCAAAATCTCTGAGAGTAAACTAACTGCCATAAGAAAGCTTCTGAAATCAGCTGTTTGGATTCTCCTTAAGCCAGAGGTCCCGTCGCCACGCACGATTAAAATTAACGCACATTAGGACTTAATTCTGACAAACATATCTCTGATATGTTGCCATTTCCTTCTATCAGTTTTTGTTTTTTACTAATGTGTAATGTTTCGATTTAATCTGATAATGTCAGAATAAAAACTTATCCGTATTAAGTTCTCCATCGAGTTTCAATATCCCTTTCCAAAGCTTTTATGTAAACTGTGCACATCTGATAAAATTAATTATTTTCCGAATGGCTGTGATTTTATAAATGAACATATTAAAATAAACAACTTGGGGTCATTTTACACAACTTTCTATACTTCAGAACTGTAGAGGTCAACAAATTTTAACGCATACAAATAAAAGTCTCACTTTCTTTAGAGAATTCATCTCACTTGTTCGTTTCAATTCAACTTCGCAGTTGTTCTGTGTAATTGATTTTTCTTTTTTCCCTGTTTTGTGATTTATTTTTATAATACGTTAATAATGGAATAATTTAATTTTCATTACGTAGTATGTCCTTCTAATGTCTTTTTATAGTTTTGTCCTTCGTCTATTGTATTTTTGTCTTCTTGTCCTATAACCTATATGTACTCCAGATAGGTCGCACATTATAACCACAGAATGGCAATAGAAATACCAACACTACACAACAACTAAAATGTGAAAACATATGCAAACACAAAACTCGTATACTTGATTATGCGGTTTTGTCGTTGTTGTTTTTGCTATTATTATTTTTGTTGTTTGTATTTACTTAGTATTGGTTTCAAGTTTGCAAAATTTTTCCGTTTTCTATTCACTATTTGCCAACGACTACAAATGGCAAAATAAAGTTGTTTTTACTTTTTTTTTTGTATATAAATTGTTTGCATTCAATTTTAGAATGTAAGCGTTATAAAGAAAAACACAAAATAACCATTAAATAAAAGCAACAACAATCATTACATACGAATATATTTACTTATGGTGCATGTATATCTTCTGCCCGTAATAATGTTCTTACTTGTTTTGAACTTTACAAAAACAAGAAACAATAGAATACAATAAATGGAAAAAAACTCGTATATTTACATTGAAATTAACGATTTTTTTCGCTTCAAAATAAGATGAGTTTTTAATTTAAGGCCGCTCACTTTATTCAGTCAACTTTTTCTTTATTGATGATGTTTCCTTTTGAACTTATTCTTAATTTTTAAAACTTTTTGTATCCATCCATTAATATTATCACTTTACTTCAACATTTTCATTTCCCATATATTAATTAATGATACATACATTATTATGCATTGAACCGATTTTCTTTTTTATTGTTATTATTTCATTAACCTTTTCAATTAATTTGCGCACACCGAAACTACAGCGAAATTGTTTATTTCCCTTATTTCAATAACAAGCATACATCGTCAACGTTACTAAACTTTAAACCGTTAATAATCCATCAACGAACACACCAATTTCAGAGCAAGAATAAAACTAAATTGTTGTGCAAACGCAGCTCTCTCGTTTGTTTGCTTTTCAGCAAAAGTTATAAAAAGTTTCGGGTTGCCAGATGCTTGGATTTTACTTTACCTAATTTATAGTAATCGATAGAATTTTTTGTAATTTTGGTTAAGAAAATAAATTGTGGAAATAATTTAGCCAGAAATATTTTTTTATAGTCTTTAGTCCCTAAACAGGTGATTTGTGTTCTGTGACAAGTATAAATCGTTTAAATTTATGATAATGAATGATTTTTTAAAACAAAATTAATTCATCTAGCAATAGCATTCACAGTTAAAATTATTACCCTGTGATTAAAATACTGTTATTTTTACTAAAATTCGCTTTGTGCCTATCTTTTGTTTAATATCTTTATTTGACATACCGAAATATTTTAAGCAAAGTTCAAACTTTTCTACAATTTAACGAACTTGTTTTAAACAGTTAACTATATCAGACAGTAAAATCATAGTTCAGGATTTTATGATTTTATAACCTAAAGGTGAATGCCACTTTTAGAGAGAGAAATATTTCAAATGTATGCTTACAAGAATTTTTAAATCGTGTTTTTCAAATAATTCATTACATCCCTTTCATAAACTTCGCCAAAGAAAATATTTAAAATTTATTTGGGAATTCGATTTATAATAAATCTGGGATCTTTTTGACACTTCAGTTTATTTTCATTGATGAGAGGAGAGTAAATATTACAAGAACCTAAAACTAGATTCCATTTTCTATGCCAAGATAAATGCATAGAGATGTAAATATATTTTGCTCTATGCTATATTGAATTGTAACCCCAATTCAAATTATTAAAACTACCCATGAAATAAGCAAGAAAGCAATTAATAATTTTTGTTTGTTTTTTATAATCTCTCAACACAAAACATTTTAAAATATTAACTGAATTTCTTCAACAACAACAACTACTAAGATTGCTGAAAGTAGATTTCAATACCGAGTATTTGTTTGGAATATCTGGCTACATTACTTGCCTCTGAATGAGAAAGTCACCCACTATATTAAATTTAATTAGTTTTACTTTCAATAAAATGCTTTTGTATCTGCTGTGAATCTAAATTTGCTTGCATTTATATATTAAAAATATTGTGGACATGTAAAATTATTTAAATTAACATTAAAGCAAATTGAGGAAATGTAAAAACAATTTAATAAAAACTGTGGTCAAATATTTCTGAAAGACCCTCTGCCTTATATTTATAATTGACTAATTTTCAAATACTTTTGAATAGACCTACGTTTATATGGCCCACAAATATATAAATATGTAGTAATACAGACTGTACTTAAGACATACATCATCAGGTCGTTGCGATTCTTCAAATTTTAACAAAAGGAAAACCTCTAACCTTTGTCCATATTTCATAGAGTAGGGCTGAGAATTTCTACTTAGAATTTCTAACCAAAAACAATCTTATTATTTTCCATGTTTTGGCAGTACTCTGCACTCTAGGCTTTTTGTTATTATTTTTCGTGATGGAACAAAGGAGAATGAGTGTGAGTTCTACAGATTTCCGAATAAAAACTCTACACGTCAATGCATGCAGATTTTTACAACCTACTTTAGCAACTACTCTCTTTTAAAATAATTTTAGTTAAAAACTGTAGTTTTATACTAAATTGGGTGCCCTGGTAGTCTAGCAGACGGTATGCTAGACTATTAGCGTAAGGGTCTTGGGTTCGATTTCCACCAGAAACTCTGGTTTGCTATACTACACCGAGCATATGGTCCAGGTTACTTAGCTCATATATAATTAAATATAATTGTATCGTAATTAATAAAGAAGTAAATAAAATATATATAGTAAATTGTCTCTTATCGCATTATTCTGTAATATAAGATATAAGTAGACAAGGATTAACTTTTTGTACACAGAACTCTAGTGTTCGCTTTACTGATGGTGAAGGTTAAATTGACTTTGTGGTTGGCGCGCAAAAGTGTTTAAGTCACTGATTACAAATCTAAACAGTCGACCTTGAGGTACAGCAGAAGAATTCATCGCAATCTTTTAACGCCTGCTGTAGTAAACTTAAGGTAAAAAAATTGATAAACAAAACCGAGCTAATACATTAAAAGATGTGTAATTGTTGCAAATTATTAATTTTATCATATCGTTACTATTCAATGCAAACGTCTGGCATCGTCGTTATGTGTTTAAGTACTTAAAATTGCACCTCTGCTGCTGGTTTTTATTGTATTTTGTGGTTTTTATTTTCTTTTTGTAGTCACACAATTTGACAGCCGAAATTTCGGCCGCATTTAGGTTTTGGCTCTTTTTTAAAGAAATTTGTTCAATTAATCTCACTGTTAAATAATTTAATTTATTAAAATGGATGACGGAGATTTCGATAATGATGAGTAAGTAAAAGTTTAATTTTGTCTTTCTGCAACAATTGTCTAACAGATTCTGGCATAAACATGACCACGTTGTACAGTGATTGTTGTGTTGTTCTGGCAAACAAGTGATTGAATATTTTCTTAACATTGTATTCTTGTATTTCTTTCATTTAGTGTTGGAGGTGATGATTTCGATGATGTTGATGAGGAAGACAATATTGATGATATTAACCAAGAGGAAGAAGTAGATAATATTGAAATCATAGCACCTGGAAATGCTGGTGGTGGAGTGCCAAAAGCAAAGCGAATTACAACAAAGTATATGACGAAATACGAAAGAGCCCGTGTGTTGGGCACAAGAGCTTTACAGATTGCTATGTGTGCACCAATTATGGTGGAATTAGAAGGTGAAACTGACCCCCTTCAAATTGCAATGAAAGAATTGAAACAGAAGAAAATTCCCATTATCATAAGACGATTTTTACCCGATCATTCATATGAAGATTGGAGTATTGATGAATTAATTATTGTCGATCATTAAGATAACACAAGTCAATAATCTGAGAACCTGGATAGATTTAGTTTATAAGTATAGTTTTACTGTGTAATAAAATATTTTTTAAATTTTAAAATGCCATTTGATATGAATCAAGTACTCTTGCATTTTATGCCCCTTGTAGAAATTTCATGTCTAAGTTAAGCAGTTATTGGAATACTTAAATTTTGCTTGTTTGGGAATCCTATAATTTATAACCTTTAGTTTTAATATTTTTTGTTGTAGTAAATATCGAGGATACAGGTAGTTTGGAGAGATGGATGGCATTGATGCGGTCCGGTTCCTATTCTTTTGAGTATGAAATCACAAACCAATCACAATTAATTTACAATTACTCTGCTCAAGTAATAATAAACATTTTTTACACTATTTTAAGGACTTTAACATGAAAATATAAAACCTCTGACCGTTAGGAGGCTCCATTTTGTACTTTGCTTATATTATTGTAATGATTGGAAGGTAATTCCGAGTATTACTTTTAACAAACGCAGGAATATTAGATCTTGGCCATACAATTTGAGGATTAACAGCTTTAATAACAATTTAAAGCACAATGCAATAAAAATTTAAAAAAAGTTATTTTTCGTTAGCTATATTTCGAAAGTCTGCTATTAAGGTCTTAAAGAAAATCGTGTGGCCCACTGCATACATTGGTCAAAACAATCATTCAGTCACGATTACGACCTAGCTCCTGCTAAATATCGGGCAGCTTTAATAGTTTAAAATTTAAAACAAGAAAGTTAATCCAGTTGAATTTGTTCATTTTAAAACAGATTTTATTGCAATTACATTTCTTACTTAATAAATACAAAAATTGCTAAACACAATATGGTATATTTTTTTTTACAACATTACTACTAGCTCCAAGCATAACCATATTCTTTATCATAACACACACGCTCGAAAAGTGTAACAGCCAGATGGCCCGTCCGACACATATTTTCAATTACACATGCTTGTAAACCACAGTCAGAGAGATTTTCTTTACCAAATACTTGACCAGCAGCATCATTTTCATTCAGGTCATTATCGTCTTCATTATTCGATTGGCTCTGACCAGCAGAGTCTTCCAATAGTTTCTGTGTGGCTTTGCTGAAAGCCAATGTATTTGTGGTAGAGGCCAAAGTAGCACTAAATGCGTCTTTTGTCTCTCCCAGCAGTTGGCATACATAAGGCAAAAAAGAGGGCATAATAATGCCTTTGACTTCAATACTAAAGTAGTCGACACCATCCATGCGTACTTTGCTAGAGCGGGTAGTCAAATGTTGCATCGTAGCTTTAGGAAATGCTACAGGTGCTAAAAGAGTAGGCGGTACACCCGCCAAACGTCCCACTGTGGTTATGGTACTTTTGGCATTGAGCAAGAAACTAAAGAAACCTTGACACTCTACACCTTCGATTAAAACGAGAGAATTATCACTAAAATCCTCTGACATCTCTTGTGCCTTGAGTTTACGTTGGTGTGCTGTCTCTATTTTACGGATTTCTTTCTCATCAACATCTAGACTGTCTAGCCAATTTTCATCTTCGTCTTCATCATCGTTATCGTTCGCCTTATCTTTTTCATCATCAGTATTTTCGAGCGCATTTGTATTCATTGTTTGGTTACTATTGCTATCTTCACTGTCTGCAGACTTATTAAGACTTCCATTATCTTTCTTTAAAGGCATAGTATATTCAATACCCTCTTGCCGTAAAGCATGGCGCATACCTCTTGTTGTGGGTGACATAAGAGCATGAATTTCGGCTCTGCCACCCGTACCTGCTGCTCGAAATAAAACTGTGAATGTATTGGCGCAGAAGTAAAAATAGGCACATTGTCTGGCTCTAAGAAGCTGGAAAAGCCCACGGAAACTATAGTCCCAGTCCTCCACCAAAGCTTTGCGTTCTCTTTCACCCACTATAATGCCCGTATTATCACGTGAGTTGCGTGGAAAGAGTGTCATCCAAGGTATGTGCGGGTGCTGCCAATAGTAGGTTGCCTGATTGAATCGAGTAGCAGGAGAAATATCTAAACCACTTGCGTCGCTTTGGGTGTCAATGCAACGCACAAAACTCGTAAGACCACTAGCTAATTGACTAGTTTTTAACTGAGTAGCTGGTAATTCGGACCTACAGAAAAAACGGACACGCGTCTTTAAGCTCCAGTCCATAGGCAAATGTTTGGTAATATTCTGTTCCTCAACTTCGATATCTTCATCCTCAAATGTAGAGGCTGAAGCAGATGATTGTTCTAATAGCTTGGAAAATGCCTTTCGATCAAATGGTTGAAGTACAAGTTTAGCTGGGGGAGGACGTGTGGGGGTTTCCTTGATAAATGTTTGATGAGTGTGCGCTATAGGTGTGTTTATGAAACCCATTAACGAATCTTCAGTATCGTCTTTTATATCTGTTTTCGGCTTTTTAGAAGTGTCTACTGATCTGTATGGGAGGAAGATACAATTTATCAATTTATTTTCACAAGCTATCTTTAATAGCGTACTTTGCAAAAGGGTTTTTACGTTTTTGGGCCATTTTGGCCTCCAACAGGGAGGCTTTATCTGTCTCTGAGACAACATCCTTCACATTATTACTGTTGTTGTTGCTACTTAAACGTGCCGCCAATTGTTTCTTTCTCTGCTTAAGCCTCTGCAAACGAATGAGCTACACAGCATGGATGGATATAACGTTTGGAGGAAAGAAATTAATTTTAACGAATTTATTTGTGAAATTAAACTTTATTTCATATCAACCTCATCTGGAGTCTTCCAGTTTTGTGTTGCTCCTTCTTTAGTTGCCATTTTATAATAATTTTTATAAATTAAATTATTATTTCACTTAATTTCCTTTACTTTTCTAATTTTGCAAAAATAAAAAAAAAATAAATAATTTAAGGCGCGTAACTTTGTTTTTGTTGTTCTTGATTTTTTTTTATCTTTTGTTTTGATTTCAACATCTGCTAAGAATTAAAGGCTAGCCATATTGCTTATAGAGTTAGCTGTTTGTTATACCAGTGTTGTTAAATGATTATGATATTTTCCCTCAATTTGAGGATTAATTTTTTGAAATATATTTTGTTTAGATTAATAAACAAGATTATGGGGAAAAATGAAAACCTAATTTATTTTGTAAACTAAAAAATAAATATAATATAATTTAAAAACGAGAGATAATAATAAATAATACCATGAATTTAAATTTGTTTTCCAATTTTGGCGATTTTTTCCTGAAGTCTCTTCCGTCTCTTCTGGTAACACTGGTGGGAGGTTGGAAATTCGTTCGTTTGTTAAAAAACCGGCATATTCCTTTTCGTGATCGGTTTGTTTAAATGAAAATTAAGCGGCCTTGTCATAAGAAGAATTTTTAACGGGCGTTCGTGTTTGTCTGTGGTGGTGTTTCTTTTTGATTAGTGTTGTTTTTGTTTGTCGGAGACAGGTCTAGGAGAGGAAGAGATTGTTTTGTTTGTTAAAGATCAATTTGGGCGAATTTATCTCGCTCGGTCAGTTCTAATAGACTACTAGACGGGACTACTGACGTTTGTCAAAAATTGAAAAAAAAATACTTTTTGTCGTGTTAATTAGTTTCAGGTGTGGTGAGTTTCACCAAAGTGATGAGTTTCACAGGTGTGGTAAGTTTTTGTTCAGTGTGGCAAATAAAAATGAAATTCACCACTAATACAGCTACTCCAACATATACACTGTATTATCTACACGTCGGTATTACGTAGGTTTGTGTCTGCTGCTTTAAGGACAAATATTCTCGATAGTGGAGTTACAAACACTAAATAGAAGAAATTGTTATTGCAGGCTGTTATTGTTTTGAATATTGTGCCATCTTGCGTTGAATAGTTGAATGTATGTTGAAATAGAGTGGCATTTGTAAGATATGCTATTTTATAGTTATTATACGGCTATAGTAAATAAAAATACACACTTTGCAACTTGTTGTGCTGGCGAACGAACATTATATTTCCGGAGAAAAATCAATACGATAAAAGAAAAGGAAGATTATTGAAAATGTTTTTGAAGAAAACAGGTATGAAATTAATCTAAAAATAAAAGCATAGACGTATAATGAATATGAATTTTTGGGTAATTTAGAAAATAATTTCATAATAATTTCTTTTTACTTTAGGTTCTTCTGCAAATATGGCCAACAAATGGTTTAGCTTGCTTTTTATGGCTTTAGCATCTGGTCAAAGTGTTATGGCATATGCTCCGATATCAAAGGAAAGTATTTTTGCTGATGTTCTTCTAACGGAGCTGCTTAATCGCATGGACAAAGAAAACGATCCCTTAAGCAATTATTTCGATATGGATACGGATTTACCCAAAGGTTTGGACCTGGTATCACGCTCGTCTAGTCAAAATATACCAGAAGATTACGAATACCGCAATGTATACCCAGGCGGCCCTAATCCTTCTATACGTGATCAAGAATTTCTACAGCACAGCTCTTTGTGGGGCCATCAGTATGTGTCGGGTGGTATGGGCGAGGCACCAAACCATTTTCCGACACTCATCAAAACTGATGCTAGTCTACCGGCCTACTGCAATCCGCCTAATCCTTGTCCCTTCGGTTATGAGGAAAATGAAGGCTGCATTTCGAAGTTTGAAAACACCGCTCTCTTTAGCCGTGAATATCAGGCCGCTCAAGATTGTACCTGTGACAGTGAACATATGTTTGATTGTGCTGGCCAGGATACCAGTTCGGGCAACAGTGAAATGGCTTCGACCATGGAAAAGTTTTTAATGCATCAATTCCAAAACGACAACGGCATTGAGAACTCAAATGCTCCTGTTAAAAAACTATATGGTATCGCTGCTGCACCTGCTGCTAATAATCCATTTCTAGAAGGTGACAAATTGCCAATTGCTGCCAAAAAGGGCAATCATGTTAAGGTCTAAAACAAGCAATTCTTCAATTAAATTGTTCATTTTCGATATTGAATTTTAAAATAAAATCGTATCGCTTTGCTCCCCCGAAACATAATGAAATTCAGAAATTCAAAAATTAATCAAAAAATATTTTAAATGAATGTTATTATTGTATATACGAATACTTAAGATATATGTATATATATAGAGTTTACATGTTTAACATGTATCAAACATACATATTCCATAATCTAGTTATTCCTTGGCCCCTCTCTATTTTTTTTCTTTTCAATTACAACCCTTAAGCAAAACAGTTCACACATAAAAGCTGGCAGGCTATCTTATCTCTCATCGTATACATGCATACATTTAGGTTTGTGTGATGCATGTGTATGAGTGAGTATGTTTATTGTAAATGTGTTTGTTTTATTTGGTAATGTTTTTAAGTTATTAAACAATTAAAAATGTAAAGGTATTTGCAAATAATAAAGCACTATTAAATATTTATTGAACTTGGTTGCATCACAGTTAAGTTGCGGTTTCATTTCGTTGCATTGAACATTTAATGTTGTTCGACTGAATTCATGAATTGAGCAAATCTTGACCTTTCACTTCTGTGCTTCATATGCATATGCAAAGGAGTTGCCATTGTGTAGTAGCTACTGTAGACTTTAAATTTTAGGTCCCGCCGCTCATGTACACAGTTAATACTAGACGTGTGCACAAAACATTTTGTTAGCTTACCCTTCACTAAATGCAATACTGAATTGTCTCTTTTCTGCTATGCTTCTTCTGCGATTTTACGGATGTTACAGCTGAAAATGTGGATTTCTCTTTTATTCAAGAGTACCATGTACGCGACTTTATTGATCTATGAAGTAACGTGCGAAATATGCTTTGTGTTGTAGGCATATGTCACTACTGAAATAAAACTTTGTCAGTATTCGCTCGAAACGATGATTTCAGTAGTGTCACGTTGAAAAATTTTGCGTTTACATAACGTGTATCTCATACAAGGATTGACCATTCATAGCACAATTGTGCAGAGAGAAATTCGGAGACACATGTTGCTTATGCTTTCGCTTGTCGATCAGTCCTGCAACACACTCAAAAGAGTTCTGCGCTCCCCGGAGAAGCAAAAACTTTCGGCACTTTCTGTTCTTCTATTTTCTTTTCCAATTGTTACTGCAAGATAGAAATGCACGCGTCGTGACACTATGGAAGCGATGACAGATATTTTTGGACACTTCACACAACTGTCTTGTTAAACTGTCTGGTGTACAGATGTTTGTTGCACTAGTTTTTTGTACACTATCTTTGCCTTCACTCTTATTTGATCATTCATCCTACTAGCAATCAATATTCGCTCGATGAGAAAAATGGATACTGACACTTAGGACGTGTGCACAAAACATTTTGTTAGCTTACCCTTACATAAATGCAATACTGAATTGTCTCTTCTGTTTCTGTTGTTCTGGATTTTAGAGTACACTGGAAATGTGTGATTTCTCTTTTTTAAAGTGTACAGGACTGCACTTGACGTTGATCGTGTTGAAGTAACACGGAGAATATGCCTTTTGTGTCAGGAGCAATTTCCTTACTACTAAATGAAAATTTTCATATTGTCAAGACGAATTTTCGAGTAGTGTTCACGGTTTGAAATAAATAGGCGTACATTAAGTGTATCGGTATACAAAGCGATTTTATCCAGTTCATAGCCACAATTGTGCAGAGAGAATTCATACAGCATTGCTTGATCGCTTTTCGTGGTCTGATCAGTCGCGAACACACTCAAAAGATGTTCGGCTCCCGAGAGAAAACATTCGGCACTTTCGTGAAATGCACGCTGTGACACTATGAAGATGACAATATTTTTGTTGTACACTTCTCACAACTGTCTTTTAAACTGTTGTACAATGGTTTATGTGTGCACTAGTTTTTTTGCACACTATCTTTGCTTCACTCTTATTTGTATATGCTACTACAACCAATATTCGCTCATGAGAAAAATGCAATACTGTACACTTTTAAGCGTCTTGTGCACACGTCTAGTTAATACGTACAACATAAGTGGCCTGAGAAGCTAAGTCGCAATGTTGTAATGCACAATTATGTATGTGTGTATGCATATGCAAAGAACATATGATGGATGAACTAAAACATTGATGCCGGCGTTAGCTTAGAAACTGGTAGTGCCACCCTAGTCAGCAAAATTGAAGATTAGCGCTGAAATGACGACAATGCTACAACATGTGGTAACAACGATGATGAGTACATCATAGAACACATAATTTCAAATATTAGTAAAAATAGTCTCTGGTATTATATTTTAATACAAAAGTTAATTAACACGCAGTTTTCAAAGTAACCATAGTGCGAATGCTCTGGTTGGATCCTGATCTTAAATACACAGAAACCGCTGGAACCTTAAAAATAAAATCGATAACATAGTAACAACAGGAAAATTCTGTTTTTCAATAAAATTTCTCCAGACATTTGTAGGTCGTCTCAGGTATTTGTTAGAGCATAGAAATCTGATTAGGGGTGTAGAGCGACCAGTCATGAAACCAGATAATTGTAAACCCTTAATATTAATAGGGTTTCAATAATTCATAACGCCTTGATCTTATATCCAAAGTTGAGTAGATTAGGTCAAGCAAATTATGCTTGCTTGCGTTTCTCTAATCCGGCATCATTTCCGCATTTAAAATTGTACACATCAGCCAAAGAAAAGTACTGGTGAAACTCGAGGTAATTTAGAAAATTCTGTTAGAATGTCATCTATGTTAGCACTTTAGTTGCTTTTCCTTCTCTGGGTTGCAGTTGGAATTTCTCTTATAGATGGTGTGGCAACATCGTCCATGTTAGTTGTACTTATTCGTAAAACCAATATATCTTTGCGATTTTTTTAATCGTTTGTGGAACATATTGATGCCATTTAGTGTGGTATGTAATGTCATTTAAATGTCCACCACGACTTCTCTGGAATAGAGCGTATGAGAAAGGTTTAATTTTCAATTAAATTAAAGGTTATGTTGGCTTTGAGCTCTGTTGTGGTATATCATTGTG
This sequence comes from Sarcophaga bullata, assembly GCA_005959815.1. Classification (NCBI taxonomy): domain Eukaryota; kingdom Metazoa; phylum Arthropoda; class Insecta; order Diptera; family Sarcophagidae; genus Sarcophaga; species Sarcophaga bullata. The sequence goes on along the minus strand of QOCX01000355.1, from coordinate 121,824 downwards.
GCTTATCATTCAATTCAGCCCGAAAGAAGTTGATAATTATCGATATAATGTGCTTGCCGTTGATGCCATGGTGGGATGGTCATGGTCATGGCCAGGCAAAAACTGACTTTTTCAGGATGTATTGGAAACTCCTTAATTTCATGTGGATTGGTATTATCTTCCATTTGATAATTTTGTTTATGCACTTACACATGCATTCAGAAATGGGCCTTATTAGTGAAAATGATTTTTCAATGAAAATTAAGATCAGTCGGCAACAGCCCCAGAACCTTTTCAGCGTATACTCTTCATTGTGTGTGGTTGTCAGACTGAATAAATAACAAATAATTTAAGAAAAGAATGGCTTCAGCTATCAACTTTCAAAATTTGTAAGTCTCTCTTTTGAAAGATCCAATATACATACATACATACACAAATAACAAGGGTTGTTAATGTAATTTATAAATAATTTTATTAAATTTCTTCCTTGTATACAATTGTCATGCTAATGAGTATTTTATTTAAGGATTATTACACTGGTATTGTTGGCAAAATAGTATAAAACAACAATTTTTAAATTAAAATTTTCTAATACAATATAATTTAATTCATTAATTTATTAATTTAATAACATTTAAAAATGAAAAACTGATAAAATTAAAACAAAAATATTAGCCAACTGCCTCATTGAGTGGGAAATTTATAAGAAAAATGTTATTTTTTTAAATTCCATAAAACAATTGCAATTGCAATACTAAATGAATATAAATTAAAATTATTTAAATAAAGTAAAAAAATAATAAAATATACAAATCTCTTAAGGATCAAGTCATTTCAGTGTTGGTCCTTAAATGAGAAGGACTCCTTTCGAACGGCAGTGTGATTAGCTTAACTTTACTGGAATACGATTACACATATGTACGTACGTAATTAATTTAATTAAAAAATAATTAAAATATACATAAAAAAAAATAATAATTATTCGTTGTTTAATTTTATGTTGTTGTAAGAAAAAAAAAATTAGTTTCTATTTACAAATTTTTTTCAATTTAATTTAAAAAATTAATTAAAAAGAAAATAATAATAATAATAATAATATTTAATATTTATAAACACTAAACAATAAAAAAGGCAGTAGAAAAAAAAAAAAAACAAAAACAAAAAACACTTAAAAAGAGGCAGCAAAAAAAAATAATAATGAAGACATGGGGGTCATAAAAGTCTGTGGAACAAATATTAATTGGAAGACCTTTAAATTGTGACCACTTATAATCAGTAAACTTATTAAACAATTACCATTAATGTTTAAACATAATTACTATTAAATTATTACCATTACATATTTATGATTTTATATCAAACTAATACAATAATTTTACAAATTAATATAGTTTCACTATTTTTATTTTTATTTGATCACATACGGCCAGTATTGTTGGTATTCGTACCCCATGTAACTTGTGAAGGATTTCTGGTGGTCAATCTCAATGAATTTCCATCATCGTCTTCATTTACATGCTCATAGCCCTGATTAATAGTACCGCCACCATTTGAGCCATAAATTTGCTAAAAAGAAAGAACAGAAGAATAATTGTTAAAACAAACACTAAAGGACCATTAATTCTATCAGGGTATTGGGTTCTAATATAATTGCGTTTAGAATGGCCGAAAATTTCTTGGCGACACAATAGATCGCTGTAATATTCACATCATATGTATAACGGGATATTGTGGCATTGCGGGAAATTTCTGGGCAGATGAATTGACTAAATATTACACCACCTTCGAAGGATTGATTTTAAATCCTCTGCCTTGTAATTTCCACTGAGATTCTATCATGGTCGCATGGACTCCTTCAGATAGCTAAGATAAGTATACGCCAAGTAAAGTTTTTAGAATCATTACTGGTCATTGCACTCTGAGTACACATGCGATATGAACTGGCATTGGTTACATGTTCAAAAACTTATGCAGAGAAACGGCGAAGGGAAGAAAAGCGTTCTTCTACATTGATGATGGTGCCCCTCATCTGTCGACGATAGTCACTTCTAACTTAGTTTTTGGATTGGATTTTGATTTTGAACTATGTTAAGCGCAATCAGCTTAAAATCAAGCAGACAAAATAATGCTACCGCCTTCGGAGCCCCAGGCCATGAGGAATTCTCGTTCTTGCAATGAAGAGAAGTTTTAAGCCTTTGATGAGGGCCAGAATTCTTTGGTAGATTGATGGCACATTTTTACAAAGTGATGTTTAAAGTAAGACAAACACTCTTCTCAAACGAAGTGGGGGTAAGGATTTCAATGCTTATGGTGGGAAATTAAAATGAAAAGAGATCAGAGTCATGTATCGGACTAGCAAGAAACAATCTAAGATTGACAGCCAGTCTTTTGACAGGGAATTTGACGCTTGGACTATATTTATTCTCGAGACCAATATATAGTTTCTATGACGTTGGGAATAAATTATCGGAGCATATATTTGAAAGCTTCATACATAAATGGTCATCAGAACCTAGCTTTTCACACATTTTTGGAAGCTATGGGGCATAAATACATTCCGGCAGGAAACACCTGGTGTGTACTAACATGATTCTTAGTAGCATGTTGGAGATTGTCAGGGCAATAGGATTGGAGGAGATATTTAGAAGACGACCCCATAAATTATGAGAGAGTGCAGTAGATCGTACAATTTTCATCACTTATTGTACTCAGCTATTGAATTAAATTGTTCTGAACTAGTTCAGATTCGTTTATCAATTGCTTTTTTTATTAATTTTATTAATTTGTAATGTATTTTCCCGATTTCTTCTTAACTTTAACTGTAGAGAGATCACTTTAAAATATACTTGGATTATGAACTAAATCTTACCTCTGAAGGGCCACCATTAACATTAAAGACATCTTTAATATTGGATTGCCAGCATTTGAAATGCGGCCACTTCGGATATTTGGTACTCCACCATTATTGTTAAGCTTAAAATAAAAAAAAAAAGAAAAATAAAATAAAATAAATTGAAATGAGAAACTTTTTCAAAAATAATATCTTGACCTACAGTTGCTACGGCCCCAATACCATATTCATTTTTAGCTCCCAATGTTTGCATGGCCGATTTTCTTCTCTCAGCCATAACGGAATTTTTGCGCACTTCTAGAGCTCTTATGGTTTCCGCACGCATCGTTAAGCGTCTGGTCAAAATTGGTGTGGCTACAAGCAGAAGATCAATTTATAAGGAGAATTCGTTATCAATTCTGTTAACATATGTTACTTACAGGGATTATTTTCAGCTTCTGCGGTTAATTTCATGAAACGTTTTTTAAATGCCACATCCAAGGTGCCAATTTGTCTTCTAGGCTGGCGAGCTTTCTCCAAATTTTGTATAGTTTTACGCCGAGCAATACGGTCCGGACCACTACCGGAATCATTGTCGTAATCTCCATCTATACCCTGCAGTCGTTGTAGATTCTTAACAATTTCCACAGCATGCTAAATGGAAATAAAAGAGAACATTAAGCACCAATTTCAAAATAAAAGAAGAAAAATCTTTGTAAACCTTGTCTATTAGAGCATCTTGTGAGAGATCTTCCGATTTCTTTTTAAAGAAATTCAGCTCGGTTGAAGCCAAAATATGTGCCAAAGTACCGAAGCGATGGAACAACATGGCCGTAAACTGTATGACCAAAATCAAGGCAAAGAAGAACACAAACACTAAACCAATCGGTTCCAATTGCAGATATTCCTTGGATATATGGACCTAAACGATTGAAACGAACAAAACGAAATTGTTAATTGAAATGGAATTAAATTTTTTTGGGAAAAGGGAAAAGTTAGAAAACAATAAAAAGAACGAAATATTAGTTACAAAATAGTTTTAATTGAAATCATGACCATGAAAATCTTGTAACGTGCCATGTGTATGTGATATTGAATGCTTTTTTTTTGTTTTTGTTTTGATTTCTGTTTTGTCCCTTAACGTAACCATAGAGTTGTCTTTTATTTTATAATTTAAACCCCTTAACTGTATTCCAGATTCCCAGTTTTGGAATTTTTTTTTGTTTTTTGTTGAATTTTTGTATGTACGAGTATAAGAGCTGAAAAAGACCACCACTTGGTATTGTTTTTGTTTGTTTTCGTACATGTAAATGAAACAGAAGAAGAAGAGTTTTGGTAGGGTGGAAGGAAAACTGAATTGGAGCCAGTGTAAGCTCAAAAATTTTAAATGAAATGATGTGAAACATTATTTGTTTTTGATTTGATATTGATGCATACTGATAACTGCTGGTCAATTTACAAGATGTGTCATATCCATTCATTGTAAGCGTATGTTGTATAACAAAAAAAGTTACAACATACAAAAATTTCAATTTCTTTGTTTAAGTAAAGATTATTAGGTAGATATTTTTGAATGAGATAGCTGACTTAAGAGTGATAGGCCTTTACTATCAGCCTGTTTTTGTAGGACAAACGTTTTTAAATATTTTTTTAAATATCAATTGCCTGAATTTGTTTGTCTAATAGAAACAGTAGGTATAGATATATAAAGCCATCGAATATATTTACAACAATTACAATATATCGATACAATAATATAACACAAGTTGTAAATTGGCTAAATGTGTTTAATATTAAACATGTTATTTGAAACGACCAAATTCTTACCAAATGTAGGCAGGTATTATTAATAAATTAATAAAAATACATGCATTTTTGTAATATTAATTTAATTAAAAATTTTGTATCATTAAATAAAAGTTGCTTATTAAAAGTTGTTTATGAAATTGTTTATTTAAATTGATTTATGCCTTCTTCAAGCATACTCTTCTAATTCGAATTTCGAAAGGGGGCTATCAAATGTTTTTGTAAGGCAAGTGTTTTCAGGCTACTGTTAATTTATGAATTTTAAATACACCGAATAATTGAAATAATTTTGAATTGTTTTAATGTGATTTTTCAAACGCCTGAAATTCCTTGTTTTTTAGAAAGAGAAAAAAAAACAAGTTAAAGATTATTTTAAACTTATTTAAATTGTTAAAAATTAATTTTCGAAAATTGTAATTAATTATTCGAATAATATTTCTAACCATGGTGAACACTAGTTTTTATGAAATTCTATATTTTTTTTTTTAGATTTAAGATTTGTATATTAATTGTTGATTTTATTTTCATTAAAGATTCAATAAATTTTTAACATGGAAAATTTCTTTCCAAGTACGTATTCATTTATTCTCATTGATGATAAACAACTTTTATTTAATTTTTTTTTTTCGTTTTATTTTATGCCAAAATACCCAATATTTTTCAAAACTTACTCCAATTTGTACATGTAGTTGTTATTAATTCATTAATTGCATAGACAACACACACACATACGTTATATGGACATAGACCTGAATTACCGTTAATAATCGATAACATATTTTACATAGAACGATAATGTCAGTTACAGCGACCTTTGCAGAATCAAGTAATTCCGTTCTTTACAAACATATTTTAAAACACAGACTCTCTGTTCAATTGTCTTGATGATTTTATTGCAAATAACTCGAAATATAAATGTATGACCAATTATGTTGGTCATTGCAACCATTCAGTCAGGATTACGACTTAGTTTCTCACATCTTCCCATATTGCGTGTGTTAATTTAATACATGAGGAGCGGGATATTCGCTGAAGTAATATTTTTCATATTTCGTTATATTTGAGATATCTGACTGAGGCCTTACGTCTAATAAGCCAACACATCTAATACCAACTGGACTACGGCGACTATATATTAGACATTGAGTTGATAATACACTTTCTTTTGACAATTTGATTTTATTGGTTTGATTTTATTTTTTGTATCTCTACAAAATATGTTAACAAAACTATTAGAATCGAAAGCTATAACCGATAAATTATTTAAAACTGTTGTTCGTTATAGTCAAACTCCATTGTATATCTAATTTAATTAAATAAAGTATATCTCATGTAAAATTCAACGTATATACAGATCGGGTGACTTTTTAGCAATGTAGTTTTAAGCTGCAACACAGTCATAAAATAGTGAATTGATCCATCAATTTCATGTTCGGCCACACAGCTTTACAGCGTAATTTTTTCAGTATTCCTTGAAACGTTGCAATATTAAAACTGCTTAGTAATGTTTGCCATTTCAAACATGGATAGACTAACAAACGAATAATGCTTGCGAATCATTGAATTTTATTATCAAAACTTATGTTGGCTACCGAGGAGACTATTCAAGCTGTTTTACTTTATTAAACATTAATCCACCAATCCCTATGTGAATAGTATGTGTAGTGAGAAGAATATTGCTGTTGTTTTCAGTGTTTTGAAATGGTCTTCTTATTTGATCTCTGATTTCTGACTTACAGAATATCATCCCTATTTTAAAAATGAGAGTAAAAATCTTACTACAGATTACGTAAAGAATGAAAGGAACGCAGAACTGAATTAAAAAAGTGTGATGGTTCTTGAAAACTTTTAAAAGCGAACAAAGTCTTACGTCTGTCATATTTCCATACGTATTTTCTTACGCTCTCATAACATATTAACTTTACACGATATTAACCGCTATCTTCTACAAAAAAAACTTGACATATTCTGTAACTTGTGTGAGGAAACTACCTTCGTATGAAATTATACAATGTACAGTTGCTGTAAGAATTATAACGGCAGAACATCTTAGTTAATATGTTTTCTAATAAAAAATTTCTTTCGACAGGTTAGAGGTTAAAACAAAAAAAAAAAAAAAAAAAATTAGATTTTAAGTGCGACGAGAATTTTCGTTTCGTCGAAATTATGCGATTTGACTACACTAGATTTTTTTGGGGGGGATGCGCGATGTCTTTCGTGTACAGAAACAAGCGAGTCATGAGGTCCAAGCCAAAAACTATATTAAAATTAGAGCTAACAGACAGACTAGCTACGACGTAGCCACGGGCAACATTTACATGAAATAATCTTTAAAGAGTGAATGACAGACATTCACTTGCAGTTCCAAATTAATACTTTATTCGCTGTCAACAATATTCTATGTTTTTTCTTTTCAAATTGAAAACACAAACGTTTAAAAAATCACCCGTTATAAATATAATGAAATTGTGTATTTTTATTTAAATTTTCGATCGGTCTGAAAATTGTTGAGAAAATTGAATTAAAAGAAAAAAAATGACCGAGGTAATGTTGATGGAAAGGAATTAAAAAAATTTTTAAGAATTTAAAATTTATTTTAAATAATTTAAAAACTTATATTTTAAATTAAAATAAATTTACAGAAATTTTTTTGTCCTCGTAGTGCTATTCGTATTTATTTTCGTATTTTTTTTTTATTAACTTTAATAAGAAACTAAAATTTCTGCAATAAAATATTAAGTGCCGCACATGTAACGTGTCTATGCATGATTGTTTAAAGTGTTTGTATGCATGTGTGTATGTGTGTGTTTGTATGCAATTAATTTATTAAAACAGTGTTTAATAGTAAACAAAAGTGTAAGTAAAAAAAAATTATTCTATTTTCTTTTTATAAACAAATGTACAACACATATAGACATTAAATATATATTTTATGTATTTATGCTTGTATGTATGTATGTATGCTCGTATTAAAACACAATCTTTTAGTGTTAGTGATTTACAGCAAAAAAAAACCCATTAGACAGAACACAACAAAGAACACAACGAATATTGAACACATTGTTTGAGTAGATAGGATATGGTAGGAAATGGTAGGAAATGTTTGTGGTTAAACACACCCAATTACAAAAAAAAACGTTTTTTTTATTTGATTTGATTTGTTTTTGTTTTTGCTTTTATACCCATAACAAAAGTTTGTATATTATATACATATTATGGAAAATTAAATATGTATAGAGAAAGGTAAAGGGTAAAGGGTAAAGGGTAAAATAAACGCACTGTACTACAATAACAACATGATACTTATAAATTGTTCTAGGATCGAACGTAGAACTTGTCTCATATGCTATTTTTAAATTTATAAGATAAAAACTGTATGTGTGTGTGTGTGTATTTAAGTTCTACGAGTAGTTCTAGATCTGTTTACAAGTTATCTGTTTGCGTATTGTAGTAGCAGTGTTGTTAAGTAAGAGTTAAAGAGAGTTAGAAATGGTTAAGAGATAAGTAGGGATTATTGAAAGTAAGACGAGCAAGGATATTTTTTGTTTGGGTTTTTTGTTTTGTTTTTTTTAATTTATACAACGACCACAATTTGATTAGGAAAAAAAAAACACATTAAAAGAAAAGAAAATTTTTGTAATTTGTTTGCATAAAAACCTCAGATGTTTCTTCAATGTATGTGATATTCGTTTTGACACCCAGTGGCCAAACAATATGCAACTTGTCCTTGTTCAATTGCAACAGAAATACAATCAGGACAAACAAGGCGTTGGCCATGAAAAATGCGAAGACTGACTTGTTTCTCAATTCGATAAGATCAGCTGCAATGCGTGCCTGTTTATTATTTTTATTTTCGTTTTTGTTTTTGTTTTTGTTTTCAATTATGTATGAATTTTTCATTTTACATTATTGTTCGTTCATATTCGTTGTTTGTACGAATTTGAATAAATTTCGTAGGTCAACAGCATATCACCGCACAAAGCAATTGTTTTTATTTTTTTTAGATTTTTTTTTTGTAATTTTAAAGAATTTTAATTTTTTTATTGGTTTTGAATTTAAAACGCAAAAAAAAAGAAAAAAAAGAGAAAAAAAATATTTTGTTAGTATGGTTGTACAATAGGGATCCCTCCAAGAAAACGCCAATATGACTCATAGTATTTCGTGAGTTGCTATGGTTTGTTGGTTAAGTTAAGTTTGTTACCTCAGCAGTTGACGTCTGTCTCGTTGGGATCCCTTTTAAAAATTTACCTCTTGTGTGGATTCATCGTACGTTATATTTGTGCGTACACCAAATGGCCATTTAACGTGTATATTGTCCTTGTTCAATTGCAATAAGAATACAATCAATACGAACAGGGCATTCACCATAAAGAAGGCAAACACCGATGAGTCACGTAATTCTTTAAGATCTTTTGCAATTCTAGCCTAAAAAAAGTGTAAAATTTTCATTGCGGTTAGTATTGTTCATGTAAATAATTCCTATATTGTTTTGGTTATTAAAAAGCCTTTTTTGTTTTTGTTTTTGTTTTTGTTTGTCATGCTATCCAAGAGCAGGCTTTCAAACTTATTGTATACAAAGTAAGATTAACTGCTTTCAGCTATTTTGTGACGAGGGTGATTCAATAAGTCAGTGACATTAATTTCCAAATGCCAAATCATAGAAAAACGATAAAATATTTTCAAAATCCCTTGAAAAATTCAAAGACAATAAAGATTTTCCAAATATCAACTCAAGATTGACGAACTGTGCTTGTGAAACGCTCCAAAATCACAAAATTTAATCACGTGGAGTACATCCATTTAAAAAATCACTGCCGAGAGTAAATAGAGCAGAAAAAGTATTCTGACCCCTCGTTTATTATTAAAATTATAAATTTGCTCCGATTGTGGTATAAAATCAGTCGGTAGACTTACTAATGTAAACTAAAAATATAGAACCATGAAATAATTGTTTAAGGAATTGAATTATCAATTTTGTCAGCTGATGCCTTAATACATTAGAATTTAATGAATATAGTCAGTCACGTAGCGAAAATAGCTGAAAGCATATCAAACTTTATCTCATACATCTCTCTTTTTTTTCGAATTACATTACTTTGTGGGCTTTTCAAACTGGAAAAAGAATTTTAAATTAATTAAATTGGTGTACGTTGAAATCCACATTTTGTTTGTTTTATTTATTAACAGGATATTCTCTTTAAGGAATATCCTTTCGCTTGAAAAGCAATCTCTTACCTGTTCAACAGGATCATTATCGATGGGGTAGAGATATTTGTCAATTAAATCTTTCCAGAATTGCAATTCTGCACTTGACAAAAAGTCTACCTCACCTTTACGCAATTCGGGATCCTCGATCCAATAGGGATTAGTAAGGAAATCTCTTTCCTGTTTGGGCTCTACAGATGTATCAGTATCAGATTCTTCTGATTCATCGTCAGATTTTTCCGCTACCGACGACAGTAAATGATGATCCTTTGAACCACTCGATGTGGTACGTCTGCGACTATGGCGATGAGAGTGATTATCATGAGGATTTATGGTCTGTTCAATACTATCGATGCGATTTTTAATTGTATCCAATGATTCAGCTATGGTTGTTAGTTGCTGTTTCTCATCCGATGTCTTGCCATGCGTACAGAAAATACAACGGAATAGACCAGCTAAAGAGAATTCTACCGAACCTTCCTCATCACCATTGCTACCCACGCCGCCCTGCAAAAAGCCTAGCATACTCTTTTGTTTCGCCTGTTTGGCAGCTTCTTCGGCAGCTTTCTTTTCAGCTTCCATTTCTTTTTTGGTTTTCTTGGCCACCACTTCCCGAGTACCCCAGGATACCACATTCAAATTGATAATGGAATACAAAATCAACAACAAGTACATAGAGGGAATGGACAGAAGATAAATAAGACCGGCTGATATACACCAAAACTCTTGCGGATGCAAACACGCCGCTATGAAGAATGACCCTACCATAGAAATCAAGAAAATAGCCGAAGGAGATCCGATACCGTCCTCACCCAACTGCAATGCTGTACCGACAATAACAGCCATCATAATTAGGGCATAAGCCGTTGATAGGACCTGGGCCATAAACAGTTGTATGTTGGCCTTGCAAGTGAAGCAGATAAACATGAATCCGAGAATAGGTATAATGTTGTAGTGGAAAGAAGTCCAATTGTCTATACGGAAGGCAGCCACGAAAGCACCCACCAACATAAGGAAAATCGTACCAGGTCCAAGAATGGTACCACCCATTAACATCATTTGATAGAAGATATAGAGCAGGGAAATGTTGTCATTAATTTTGATTGTGCGCTTAGCATCTCCCAGCAGATCCATAATATTGGCAATGGTGGAGGGTACCCAACGACGACGTTGATTGTAGAATTCATTGAAACCTTCGGGACAGTGAGTATAGGCATCGGAGGCAGCTGAATATTCGACACGATAACCACGCTGCAGCAGTAATGTACATAACCAACGATCTTCTCCCTGATCGTATTGTACATAATGACGGGCCTCATCAGACTGGGTGGTGTATTTCTTCATTACATTGTCATCCATCAAGGCTTTGCCACGGAAAAGCGAGAAGCAACCGGGACTACAGAGTACACAGCCAATCATATGTTCGGTAGCCTTTTGCAGCCAATGACCAATGGCGTATTCGAACAATTGATACCACACCATAGGGCCGGAACCTACAGGATGAATACGACCACAAGCAGCACCCAAGTTTTTGTTCTTTTTCATCAAATCGACTAGTAAAGTGACAGCATTCGGCTTAAAATCAATGTCACCATCCAAGGTCAAGAGATAGGTATTCTCGGCAATAACATCTTTGCGGTCGACAGGTATAGGCAATTCCATAAGACGATGACCCAGGAGGTAGTACATGTACATGACTTGAGACCAACGCTTACGATGACGAATACGATCCTTATCCTTCAAGTGGGCGATGAACTTCGTTTTGCCGGGTAATGTCCAAACCAAACGGCCACCATATGGTGTTGGATATTTCTTAGGAGGCCTCAATCGAATTCTTGTCTGATGGATCTCTGAAGCTGCATCGTCCATAGTAGCTACAAGCAATTTTACGAAACGATTTACCTGAATATCATCATCACTGTGATCGGAAATTTCAAAAGCGTCATCAAAGAAAGTATGGGCTGAAATGAAAAAAACGATTTTCAATTAAATCTTTCGATATAACCCATCATGCACTTACTTTCAAACTCATAGTAATCCGGATCGACAATTCTCAGATATTTCTGAGCCACTCTACGAGCACATTGATCTTCATCCATTCTCATGATACTCTTTAAAAACTCTATCATTTCATCTTTAGTTTCGTGCCACATAGTAGCACAAGAATAGATTCTGGTAATATGATCGGATGACTTAATTGTGGGCTTACTTTGTATAGCCGAACCATCTGTATGCACTGATATGGTCTCATAGTATTCGTCACCCTTTTCCTTTTCAATTTCGGATAGATCCTAGAATATAATAAAACGAGAACATGAAGTGTTTTTTACTTCCTAAAGTAGAATATCTCTACGTACCTCTGTTTTTACATCAGCTTGATCATCTCTTCTTCTATTCATGGCCATAGACTGATCTATCAAAAGAGAGCAATACATGGGTTTCACGAACAGTTTCTCTGTGGTAGCCAAACGTTCACATTTTGGTGTCCAGATGTGCAAACTGATCCATGTCTGTGACAATAACCATAAAATCCAGGCCCAGGCCATTTGATTCGTTACGAAGTCATTAAACCTAAAGTTCGATGGGCTTGTAAAGAACAAATAGTCGGGTATAGTATCATGGAAGAAACAGGGATCATCGATACGTATACCACAAGCAGCTATAAGCAGAGACACAGTAATCGGTACGGTTAAACTGACCGGGAAAGCATAACTGAAACCTTGTATCAAAATTTTACAGGCGAATTTGCCAAAAATATAACACAGATAAGCGCCGAATATCTGTATCAGCAACACATAAATCACCGTGTTATATGAGGCCTCAATATCAATGCTATCAATGTTAGCGGCATCTATGGTATCGGGTAAGCTGTTGGTCAACGATGTGGCCAATTCATCAACAGAAATTTTATGGGGTCCAAACGCATCACTGTACATACTGAAAATGTTGCCTGGTTCCTCACCTTGGATCCAATAAATCAATAACACCGAGCAAACGAAAAGTGATATCTTCCATATGGACAAAAACATGTGACTGAAATATCTGGTGTATTTTAATTCGTCTTTAATTCTTCCCATTGCTCTTATTAAACCGAAGGATGATTGGGATGTCACATAATTTTCCCACCAGCCACATGAGATCATAAGACAAGCCACTGGTATAACCCAGAGTTCTTTACGATTCTCCAGCAGAGGCCAAATAACAAAGCCGGTAACTTGAGCAGCAACAGCTATTAAATCGATTAGCATCTTTGCAAAGCGTTTACCCTCCTTGCTGGTGCGAGACATCAGTCCCAAGATGCCGGGTATGACACATAAACAATTTGTTAACATGGCGCCCTGTATGGCATCCAATTGTGGCAAAACGACAAAGAAGAGTAATGCAGAACCGAAGGTATTCAGACTTTCCATAATGAACATGAACAGAAAATGGCTCTTATAGGGCACTTTAAACGTTTTGAAGAAACATATACGAGCCGAACGTATTAGAGAACCAACTTCGGGTATGGAAAATGCTATAATCAAAGCCCAAATCCATGCTATGCGTTCCTCTTCTGGCAATTTCACTACGAAGGTTTTATCACGACCCTGCAAATGGAAATTGAAAAATATTTAATGCTCAATTATATATTTGCAGACATCATTATTGCATAATGCAAGTTTCACTTACTAAATCTTTATTACAATATTCTACTCGTTTATCTTTGCGGATTTGTGAAGTCATAAATAATACACAGCCTTTTGCCACTACGCCACCGGCCAATACGATTATGAATGTTAAAAAGTAGGCAAAGATTTTCAATATTTTTACAGTTAATTCTAGACATTCTAAATTCGCCGTTGAGCCCGTTTCTATTTTAATTGGTGGATCTCTGAAGACATCCCAGCCTTTTGTTTCCTGTATTGTACGTTGACTAGAAATAGAGAAAAAGGAAACGAAAAAAAATTTAATAAAAATACAATAAAAATAAATAATAAACAGCGTCGATAGCCGGAATTAATAGTTTTTACAGTTATGATATAAGTATTAACCTTCGATTAATGTAAAGCGAACCTAAAATATTTGAGTATTTGAGGGATTGTCATCGAAATCGTCTGATATCGATTGTTTTACAAAAACTTGCTTGCTTCTTATAAATATAGGATCCTTCATGAACAGCTTCCTAACTTGTAATTTAAATAAAATAAATTTTGTATTCTTTTGAAAGACGAATTGCGAATAGTTCTCGGTAAGGCGGAGTGGTACGTTGTTTAAGTAAAACACCTCTTACCATCTAATTTGACAGATGTAGCTTTAAAAAGATGGCCGGTTTTTGAGCGAAAAATTTATCCAAATGCATTGTGCTGGCCGCCAAGGAAGTTAAATTTAGACCAGAGATTGTTCCAATGATAATGTTAAGGTGTAAGCTTCGAGCGTGGTTTATACAACGAAAGTTCTTAGCCACGCAGTTTCAGCTACTGCCGGGTCATTAGCTATGTTGTCATGATCACCTTCATGATGATCAATTCTCAACGTTTTAACTGAATTGATTACTTCTGTCTTGTAATTATTGAAATAGAGATCTGAATCAAGAATTGGACCAAGTTGTAGGAGCTTATAATTAACAATCCACTTCTGATCTAACCAAACTTACAGCATTACTTGTTTACGTCAACGTTTGAGAAGCCTTCTGCTTGCTAAGTCCATAATCTTCTTTACATATTATTGCCTTATTCCATTATTCCATTATTTTTAACAGATCGCATGCATTCGCTTCAAAGATGGACCAATTTCATTGTTAACTTAACCATTAAACTTCTTTGTGTATACAGTTTCCATTAAATATTGATTGATGTATGCTGAGTTCCCTAGTTAAGTCCATGTTCGGACTTTCTTTATTCTTTATATGATTTCAACGACTTTTTAATGTTCAAAATGATCAGATCGAATACTGACAAAACATTTCGCTGTTGTTTTTCAAGTTAGGCTTAAACCTTACAAATTGACGGTAAAAATGTGGGAGTAAATAAAATTGCCATGAAACCAATGAAAAATTGCTCAAATCTGCCGTTCGAAATGGACGTTAAACTGTAAATTCCGTCATTGACGGATAAAATTAACACACACAACCTTTGTGGTGTAGGTTGTAATCTGGACTAAAGGATTATAATGACAATGCTTTACGGCATAAAGCGACGTTAATAATATCTTCTTAATGGAGCTTATAATGTCATCTTTAAAATTAGCTGCAGGCTTGTCTAATGTATGTAGTATTGCTAGAGATATTATATTTTCCGCATTATCTACAAATTATTTGCAATCAAATTTTATAATTGAGTAGCGAAACAACGTAATCGGACTAGTATAAAAAAAACTAAAATAAAAGTGTTACAATTCCTTTGACAACCTTGAGGAAATTACTTGCCTTAAATGTAAAAAAAATTTCTAAAAATATATTACTTCCGCAAATGCTGAGCACAGGTAGAAAATATATTTTTCTAGTGAAACAATTTTATCGTATAATTAAACCACACCTAGTTATTATAGAGCAAACACTTTGAATACTTATTAATAACTATTAGATGAAATACAAAAAGTAAAAAAACAAAAAACATATAATGGACTTGGCCTTTGCAACTTCAAATGACTGGAAAAATATTTCTTAAGTTATAAAACCGGAACTCAAATATAATTTTGCCTCGAAGAGTGTTAAAAGTGAAGCGAAGAATTATCGAAATCATGGAGACTCCTTTAATTAGTACTCGTCAAATGAAAAAAATTATTCATAATAATTGATCGTAATTTTCAATTCTGTGTGTAACAATATATATTTAGTTTGGATTCATCAATCAATTTGTAACAAATTTACAGAAAGAAAACTGCTGTTGTTACTGATGCTGGTGTTTATCAAATGACATTCGTTACAATCATTAATAAAACCTATTTGTCTTTTCAATTTAATGATTTATGCGCACATACCGATGATGACGTTCTGATAATTATACTTTGTTTTTGATGTTTATGTTTTCAAACAGTCCTTACATTTCCTTTTGGCCAAGCTAAAGGGATTGGGCCAAGTTAAAAATTTCGCATAAATTATAATTTTTTTTTTTGCACACGCTAACAATGTCTGAAAATATATTGTAGATTTGAAGATATTGAATAAAAAACAAACAGAAAACAAAAAGAAAAGAAATTACAACCATGGAGGATTACATTTAGCGAATATCATTATAATGTCTAGGTGATTATGACTAAATTTTGTAGTTAGGGCTTTAAAGGTATGCTTTCAAGAGTAAATATTATTTCCATTTTCATAGCATCATAACACTCTTTACTTTCTGATTCGCTTTATCAAACCTTTTCAAAGAAACACCCTATTTTCACAATATTTTGTTTTACACTTTGTCCACGTTAATTGAAACTCATTCAGTAGAATGTAAAAATTAATATGTAATCTTGGCTTTTTATCATGTACTACGACACAACAACTTTGCCTAGTACAAGCTTTGTTGTTGAGGTTATTCGTGGAAATCAAATAAAATCTACCAGGTTAAGGCACAACAATAAAAAGCGAAGCAAAACAATGAATTTTTTCAAATTTCTTTCTTTCTTTCTTTTTAATGGCTTTGCTTGAACAGATAAATTTGGAAGTAAATAAGAAAAATTTCAATAGCTTGATAAAATCCAGTATGACATAATTAAACTGATTGATTAAATAATACATACCTATCTGAAGGTTGATGCATACATAATTGGTCATTACAACCCTTCAGTCAGGATTTTGATCTAGCTTCTCACACTACTTATGTTCTGTGCGTTAATTTTATACATGAGAGGCGTGACCTACAGTTTTAAGTCGAGTCCGAAGGACAGAATTTTGAGAAACTTTTCATGGCAATTTTATTTTACTTTCAGAGTTTTAGCTGGAAATCTGCTGAGTGGAATTCGCCGAAGAAATAGTTTTTCATATTTCGCTTTGATGTCTGACCTGGGGTTTGAATAGTGGTCTTACTTCTAATAAGCCAGCACACTACCTAGTAGACTCTGGCGATTAATATCCGAAGGTATTACCTTTGCTCATAAATATTACGGACAAAGGGAAGCAAATTGATAGGAAAGTGTTTTATGATTCATTGCACTATGTTGCGAGCGATGTCAAAACGATATGGTATATTGGAAGGAAGTAGAATAGAATCCATAAGAAAACCGAAACCCTTGGTAGTCACTCAGCATGTGATGTAGAACTCTCTTAGGAAATCAAAATTTATCATTTTGGGGGAAAGAAAATATTGCCGTGAGGGTAAACTAATTGTCAAGAAAATGTTTCTCAAATCTGTCGTTCGGATTCGAAGTTAAACTGTAGTACCTTCGCTTATTGACTTAATTAAAGTGCTCAACAAGGTTGCTGTGGGAAGCCACTACGTAATCCTGTTTAAAGGGTTGTAATGATCATAAATGTATGTATTTATGTATGTATGTATGTATGCATGCTCTCGTATATGTTATCAATATTGATCAAAATCGGATAAGATGTGCCGAATAATAGAATTTGAATACCATAATTCGTTCCCTAGATTTAAATTGGACTTGTTATACAATAACTCGCACTGTTTTATTCACATATTAAGTGCCGCAAAAAATTTCTTTACTTTTCTTAAAAATTTATTACGTATTCAAAAACGAATACATTCACTTAAAGATCTCATCTCATAAATATGAATATATGTTATACGTATGTTTGTATGTATATGTAGCTAGACGTAAAAGTAATTGTTAATGTTTTCTACTTACCTTCCGCCATAAATATCTTGTGTCAATGGAGTACTCTCATCATCTGTAAAATTATCATCACTATCCCCTGTACCCGGTGGGGCCAGAGGCCGATGCCTTATGTTAGACATCTCTCTCTACCTCCCACGGTCACACTCACACTCACACACAGAGACTAACACAAATTCACAAATAGCTAGTCAAACGAGCTACCTAACTGGTTAAAAACATGCGAAATTTTTGTTGCTGTAGCAGTATTGTTGATGTGATTGAAATTCCAAACCAAAAGTAGTTGTTGTGTCTGTAAATAAGAAGAAAAAGAACTTTAATGAACAGAAAAGCTGCTGAATATAAACATAAATTGAGAAGTTAATATGAAATAATAAATAATGAATAAAATAATATTTAATGTATTAAAAATAAAATAAAAAAAATTTTTTTTTTTACAAAATTATTTTGAAGCATAAGACAGACCTTTGAAGTTGGAGTTAATTGTTCAAATGCAAAAGCGTGTTTAAACAATATGAATGGCAATTGATCAATTTTATATAAGAATACTTATGTAAATGAATATTGGGTTACTTAAAAAGTTCGGTAATAGAATTGGCGAAAAAAAAATATCATAGTTATCGATAACATTTTGATATTTTTGGTAAAAAGTCATTATTCCGTTCCGTGTTTTCTGAGTAAAAAAAAAAACAGTTACTCTTGCATTTTACAGGCCTCTACGATATTTTAATAAACCTATTAAGCGAGCTCTGCGAAGCTCGAAACTAATAATAATTCGAAGCTGTAGGAGCCAGACTATATGAAGGATGAACTAAAGTTTTCCAGCCAAGCTCTTTCAGTTTCTGGCGGACCACAACATCTTATCTGCTTTTGTTTTAAGCTCATTAGTTTAGAGTATCGTAAAACTATTTTATTTTTATAATTAAAAACTTTCAAAATAACTTAAACATTTTGAAAATAGAAATCCAAAATCGAAAGACTCAATGCAAATGTTGCAAGTTCATTTGCTTCAGATTTCTGTTTGTTTTTGGTTTTAAAATAGATTTTTTATTTTATTTCATTTTATTTTATTGGCCTTTTATTATGGCAACGCATTAAGTTTATAGAGACTGTAGCTGCTCTCTAAATATTTTAAAATTTTTTTTCTTTTCAAAATTGTTGCCCCCTTTCATAGTTCTTACTGAGTCGCCGTCAATGATCATGAGTTGCATTGCTTAAAATCAGGTTCTTTTGTATTTGTAGCACTCTCAGTACCACTATCAATACCCCATTCATTTTGCAGAGTGTGGTGTTGTGTTCGTCTACATTTAAAAAGTTTATCTTTTTAAGCTTTTATAATGCTTTTTTTTGGAGTGCTAAAGTTTGTAATACCATTTGTCTTATATGCTGGGTGATATTTAAAGCTTAATGTCTTTGGTTTTGTAGTTTTTGTTGTTGTTGCCTTTTGATTTTTAGTATCTTGCAACACGATACATTCCCTTTCTTGTTCAAGGACTTAATGGTGGTTCTAGTGATTGAGTATTATTGCATAAAAAAACCATGTACGGCTAAAGTGCAATATTTGTTTAACCCTCTAAATGGCATGAAGGCCATTTTAAATCACATTGTTAAAGAAATAAGTTAAAATTAGATTGGTTTGAAAATTGAAAATTCGATTCTTTAAATTTTGTCATCGTTTCCACAACAAATGCTTGACAACTGTCATCGTAATTAATGCCTACTTCCATAGCTAAGTTTATGCTCCTGGATGTGCTTGGCTTTCATCAGTTTTTCCTTGATTTAATCGGTAGGTTTTTATTGAATAAAACGATTTTAATAATAATCGTTCGGTGTAAATGGTCGTTTGCCATATGTTCCGAGGTCAGTTTAATTATGTACCAATGCGGACAAGAGTCTCGGTCTGCGGAAGACCGAGATTTTGTAAACAATCCAAAACTGACTGACGAATTATCCAGCTTTCACGTACAGTTTCTAAGTTTTCGGCAGATCTTCCCTTTCATCGACGTAAGGGTATTGATCCATCGTTTACTGGACCAGTGAACTCGAATTTATTCATTACATTTCAAAAGGTCTTCTGGGGCAATAATTTGGATTCCAAATACTTATTAAGATGAGACTAATTCATCCATCAGATAGGTCCAGGCGGCTGGGAAAGTTTGAGTCCGAAAGTTTACATCATGATCAGATTGCTCAATACAAATTGGGCAAAAATTAACTTGAGGACGGGACATAGTACTGGACCATCGCTGCAGTCAGCCGCTTTCGGCAGAAACTCCAGCTCCTATGAGTTCAACCCGAAGAGTTGGAATCGAAAGATCAATTAGCAAGGTAGGACTGGATCATGTAGAATTCATAAATGAGCAGAGAGATCAGCTATGCGGGGGAGATACGTTCCAGATCGCTGACGATAGTAGAACCCTTATGTACGAGTAGCAAGAAGGCGTATATTCTGGTGAAAGAAAATAAGACGAGATTACACTCTTCTACC
>QOCX01000355.1:66804-94234 GCA_005959815.1 Sarcophaga bullata | reverse complement strand
AAAATAAGGATTTCGTAAATTGTTTGTATATTTTTTGTTAATACTTACATTCTTTATTAATGGTTAGGTAAACCAGTCATTAGAATTTTCATAACATCTTACATAGGTTTTTAGCGATACAATATGCAATACTTTTTTTAAAAAACTAAATTTTAATCGATAAATTATAATTTGAATTAAAAAATCAATTTAATTAAGAAGCGAGACCCCAACTATCGAATAGAAGGAGTTGCATAAATAATAGAAATACTAAAAAGCCATAAAAAATGTTATAAATTTCCAACAGACGTCATACTGGCTAATGAAAAAATTCAAATATTTTTGATTTACAAAACCAAGAAACAAGAAATCAAACAAAATTATTAATGAAACTTATAAAAAAATTCAAAAAAAAAAAATAAATAACTTAAGAAGTGAAAGTAAAACTAAAACAGAAAAATTTTTGAAATAAAAATAAAAAAGTTGGCGAAAAATAAAACTTAAACCAGCTTTAATAAAAACAGTTTTTTTTTCTATTTTTTTTTCTTAATGCTTAAAGGCATTAAAGCGCAACAAAGAAATAAAACGAATTGAAAGCAAATGTTGAACCATTAATAGAGCAAGAGAGAGAGAGCGAGATAGAGCGAAACTATGTCTGTGATTACGGGTTTTTAACAAGACCAGCAAGAGAAAAAAAATCAAAATAAACGTCTTAAAGCAAGTTGTAATACAAATGGTTACACAGGCCAACAGACGTAATGATAAATAGACAAACAAACATTCACACATTTTTCTTCGTTTTATAAGAGTTGACCATGCCAGTACTAAAACAACAAAGACAAGAACAACAACAACTTTATTAAATAAAATAATAAAAAATATTAATTCTACACATTCTACACATCTACTACAGACATTAAAAATATTTCATTTTTTTATATTGTTGTTGTTGTTGTATATTTTAATTTCATAAACGAGAAACAAAAAAAAAAACAAAAAAAGTTAAACAAGAATAATGTGAAACAAAAAAAAAAAAATATTGCAAATATAATAAAACATGAAATAAAAAGTCTTTGTTTAAAAGTGAGACCAGTTTTATTTCGTATGTATTGTACCGTATTGTATTGTAGCTGGGCCCACCGGTCACTCCTCATTCATTGGCCATACAAAGAAACTGAAATTAAAATCTTGCAAAATAAACTTTTTTTTTTCTTTTTTAATATTTTAAATCCAAATAGCAATACATTTAAGCCAAATGAAACTTGAGTTTTTGAGTTTTGATTTGTTTTTTTTTTCTTTTGTATCCGTCTGTATAAGCCAATAGAACGAATCGGTGACTGTAACTTAGGTTGTATGTACAAAAAGTCATATTTTCTAAACTTGTTTCATAATTTCATTATTATTTGGAATGGCTTTTAATATAATAATAATTATTTATTTGTTGTTGTTCTCGTTGTTGTTATTGTTGTTTTTTTTTCAATTATTTATTAAAATGAAATGTTTTCTTAAATAGAAATTGTTTATTTCGCATTTGCAAGTAACGGTATTTTCTTAATTTTAAACTTATCTTGTTTGCAAATACTGGTTTTTGTTGAATAAAATAAAAGAGAAAAACATTTAGGAAATGAATTTAACAGTTCTGTTCCAGTTTTATTTTTTTAAATCTTATTTTTTGTTCTAGAACTATAGGCACGTTAAAAGCTAAAGCATTTTAACCTCTTTCCGAACCACAGAAGTAGATTAGCAACCAGGATTTAATGTTGTTTTGATATTAGTAAACATTCGAACAGAGTGAGATGATCGACTATAATATAAAATTTTATTAGAATTTTATTCGAACAAATCTTGTACAATGCAGTAGTTAATGAAAACCTGCATAGCTTATACCGGAAGTTATATGCTACTCTTAAAGGACGGAAAGAAAGGTCCAAAAGATAGAAAACAATAACCAATAAATGAAGGTGGTAAAAGTAAGCTAGTAGTGGGCAACAGTTCGTAGGCTAACGTAGGCAAACAAGGCTTCCATGACGGTACGTAATAGTCGTTGTTGATGGTTTTTTCTTTATCAAGATAGTCGATTAATTTATTATGTCATGCAGTTCAACACATGCATTCCATTCAAAAGACTATCGTTACATATCGACTATAAATTCGGAGCTTTTATGGTGAAATAGCTTCAAAAATAGCGTGCATTATCCTCGGTGCTTATTTCGATGAGTGTTAAATTTTATAAGTCATTTCTCAACGAAGCAACAGTACAAAGCCACAGTATTTCGCCAAAGAGTAATGCTTTACTAATACACGATATTCCTTTTTATCCAGTTTCTTCAAACTGGCAAAAGTTGCGTCACTCCAAATGGAGTGGAGTTATATGGTCAGTGTCTTCTGACGGTTATGCTAATTTTGCTTTAATATTAGTAGCAACATCTGCATTTTAGTCTTCGAACAATTCGATCCAACTTTTAAAAGTTTAATAAATAAGCAGTTATTTAAACAAAGGATAACAGCAGATACTTCTTAAACAATTTCTTTGATTTCAAATTGCAATTGTCGAATCCATCGTCGGTAAAAGCAGAACAATATTGGTTGGACGAACTTTGCAAGTGATATCTGATACCTTTGCAAACATTGAAAATGTATCAGCTTAAGTGGATATGGCAGTAAATGAACACAAAACCAAAATCATTGCTTCAACATACCCAGAATTCATAAGAAGAAAGAAGACGAATTTAGTTATCTGGGTACAGTCTTAATTAAAATGAAATACCATTAGCTTGGAGATAAAATGAAAAATAATACAACATATTTTGGTTTTTGGAAGCAGTTTAAAGCAGCCTCAACAAGCAAAAAACACACAGTAAAAGTTTCTGATACCATTCGTGTTTTAATACTGCGCTGTTTTTGGAGTCATTGAGTGAAGAAGATATCGATACAAATTTCAATTGAAAGATCAGGTTCTTTAGTTGTTTCGAGGTAAAAACAAGGATATATAAGGTTATATGTATAATCGATCAGATGCAAGATGTCTTAATTCGTTCTATCGTTGCTTTAGGTGAAATATTTTCATTTCGGTCTGTCGTTCTATGTCCGTAATGGCCGATCTAATCTTTGATTTCCAATCCTAGCATTGTTTTTTAAAGTTTAGTCTATGAAACTCCATTTACATTTTCGGTTTTTATGTATGATTGGAAATTGATTCCTTCTCTACCGAGGTCAGTAGAAACGGATGATCTTTGTTTACAAATTCGCGTGGGGCCAGCAATTTTAATAGGGAACTGTTCCAAGAGTTACATGCATACAGTAAAGTAGATTGTATGTATGAATTAAATATTTTTCAGTCTCGTTTAAGTCTGACATATTGTTGGATTGCTCTATTGATGCAGGTTCCGATATCACTATTGTATGGTATGCTTTGTTAAGTGGTTGGCGTCCAATCTAAAATGCATGACCGTTATTTACATTACATTTTTTTTGGCGATATTTAACTTGTAAGAAGTTGTGAGAGAGCAAGCAGATATGACTAGCATAGTTGAAGTCTTCTTGATGATTCTGTCATTATCACGCTAAGTTTGGAATTAAAAATTAGAGAAGAAAATGCGGCCTTTTCGTTTACCAAGCAAGCAAAGCAAAGGTAAATTTTAATTTTATCTCACATCTGTTGAACTTCTTCCAATATCAGGAGATACCTCATTACATTACGCAATTTTTTTCAGCACAATTATTCGAATATATTGCTACATTACCTCACGGTAATTGGAAGATTTCTTTAAGAAAAATATTTTCCATTGACTTTTTATTTCTTTTCTTTACTAGACTACTCCTTTAAAGGTTCATTTTGATTAAAAAAAAAAAACCAAATTTTTTTAAAGCATATTAATGATTGCAATTAAATGGAACTTAAATAAATAGTGTTACGCAAGTACTTACTTACCTTAGGAGAAATGACTAATTTTTATTTCCTTGTACTGGTATTTAAAAGAGTTGAAAGTTGTTGTTTTGTGGTTTTTTTTATTTCTGTATTCAATGCAGCAAAAAAATCCTTTGTTTGAAAAACGCTAAAATAATGACGATGGTAATCATTAAAATAAAAGTTAAGAAATCATTTTTCATTTAAAAGTTTTCGAGAAAACCAAATGTGTTTGTTTTTGTTTCGGCTGTGGTTGAATGAAACAAAAAAATCTGTGTTTCTTTTAATTAAAAGCATGTGTCATGGTGTTTTAAAGAATTCTTGAAGGTTGTGCTTTTTTTTCGTTTAACTGAGGAGGCCTCTGCAAGGAATGAGTCAGTTGGTAAAAATTTTGCAACAGGGGAATACCGTATTAACGAATTAATTTTAGAAATAAATTTTTTTAAATTTGTTTGTTTTCTTTTTTTACTTATAAAAATTAATTTATAAAAAAGTACAATTTCAATACAAAATTAATATCACAAGTCATTTTATTTGATGATTTAACACTTTCAATTTTATTTCAAGGTTTAGTTTGTTGTATTCAATAGATATTTATTGATTATTAAATGGACAGCAATAACAACAACAATAAATAGTTTTTTTATTTATTTATTTACATACAACAGTTATAAGACCCAAATAAAAGTAATAATTCTGTTAACAATTTTTGTCAAAATTTTAATAAAACTGCGAAAATAGTTTCCAAATATGCAAATTTCCTTTGTTTTCCCAATCACAGTCGTTTAATATCGAATCGGATTTTTTTTATTGCGTTTGTTGTTGTTGTTGCTGTTGTATGCCATTTTACCCACATATACCGTTAAGAGAATTTTAATCAAACTCTACAATCAATCTTTAAGAAATAAATGCTTCATTAATATTTATGCTTCTCACTAAGAACTGTCTAAAGAGAACGCAATTAAAAAGAGCGTATTTTGATTATACAGTTTTTGATTTCTGTGTGTTGAATCTTAAAATAACAAGAATTTACTACTACAACTGCATTATCACATGCAATAAATTTCAATTTCATAAAAATGTGTGTTAATTTAGTATACTTTCAGAAATAAGTCAGTATTAGTGGTTTGCTGAGACAGTGAGAGAGAACGAATGAATGGAAGTGTGTGAGAGAGAGAGAGAGATTGTGTGTACTGGTGTAAGCACAACAAGTACCTTATTTGGTTAAAGAGGCAGAATAACAACAATATAAACAAAAGACTTAAGACACATACGTTGTGTCAAATATTTACACACAAAAGAAATCAAAAAAAAAATGAAAACAAGCAAAATAAAATTAAAAAATAAAATAGAATTGATTTAAAACCAAATAATTTATTGATATTTCTTTAAAGGAGAAAAAAAAAGAAAACAAATAATGATTAAAACAAGAACACATTTCTTGATTATAAAATTATTAAAAACGACACGACGATTAGAAGCAAAATAATACTCGGGCAACTATTAGTTAAGCAGATTGTATAATTTAGTTGATTTTCTTTTATTTTTTATTTCTTGTAAAATTCCATAAAGTCTTGTAACTATAATTCGAAAATATTTGTGCATATTTCTGAATTACGCCAAATCAGTTATTTACATAATAAAAGACCACTTAGTTAGCATAGCGTAGCATGACGTTAAAGAAATCTTTCATTCCCTTAAATAAAATTTTAATTTATTCCCTGCGTTTATCATAACATCATAATTTAGTAGTTCCTTAATTTTTAAAATATTAGATAATACTCAAGCCTTTGTTTGCGTCATTGTATATGGCTTAAGGTGTAACTTTTTAAAATTTCAAATTAATTAATTTAAATATTCATGTTAAAATTAAATACCAAAATGGTATTAAAAAACAAACCTAAAACTTGAAATATAAGTTTATGTTTTATATTGTACACACGCTTGAATACAAGTGGCAAAATGATGCAAATGAAATTTAAAAACTTGATTTTTATGGCTTTTAAGTTACCAAAAAAAAATTTTGTTAACAAATATAATAAAATAACATGCGAAATGCTGAAAACAAAGAAGAAGCATTGAAATTTATAATAAATTCTATTATTTCTAGCTAAAAAAATTATTTCTTTCCAGGTATATTCAGATTAAATCTAGATTTAAAAGAATTTTTTATTTCTTTCTTAATTTTATTTTATTAAGTTATAAATCGCAATGGTTACTTGCGTTTGTCATTGTGTTTTAATGTTTCTATGTGTGTCTGTAGTATGCCAGTGATAACAGAAGATTACAAACCAAAAATTTTGGCCATCACTTCGCTTTGCTCTACTAAATTATAATTAAATTGTGATATTGTCTGTCATGGTAAAATACATGCTTACCTTAGTCTTAAACAAAATTATAAAGTTCAATGAGATAAACTCATAATGCACCAGTATTTACAGCTCAATAAGATTTCATGTGGATGAATAGTTATGTGATATGGTCATCCTACTTATTGTCACTGAATTATTTAATAAAACTTTATTTTGTCTTTATAACTTTTAATTTGCTAAAGATTTCTTATCCACTTGATCTAAAACGATTAAAACTTGGAAGATAAATATTTCTCCCTAATGTATGAGCCAATCCTTTGGCTAATATAACGACATCGCTCTTTATGGGTCTCTTTTTGTGTGTTTTAACTTAATCCACTGGACAACTTTTCATTTCGAGCCATTATCCACTTTAGAAATGTATCGATTTTATGGCGATTCAGCAATGTTTAGCAGATGGAAATTACTTCCCAGAAGTTTTGATGTGTGGTTCATACATCGAACTCCTTTTACTTTGAAGTTAACACAGGGCTTACAAGAATCTCAATCAAGTCTATAATTTGCATTATTTTATTTATCTTTTCAACAATTGGTCTTACAATCGTAGAGCACATCCAATATTAAAATTACCAGATAGGACGGATTTATGAAACCTGAACTGCTTATTTTACCTAAACTGTTCATTTTAGTAGGCCATTTGGCGCCTCTAATAGGCAAAATGAAATAAAACTGTGCTCATAAAGCATAATACAATTTATAATAGCCGCTATAAAGTTATACTCATATACCTATGGTAGGTATATGTATAATACAACAAATACAACAATTATTAAACAAAAATATTTGTTTTCTTCTTTCATAATTACTATGTAGAAAGTAAAAATGAGTTTTTTTTTAATATGGATACACGTTATGTTAAAATAATTTGAATACCAAAAGGGTTTTTAACATCTTACAAACGATATCTCGTGCTTTTCTAGTTTGAATATAACCTTTCAAATTTCTTTTGTGAATGGAAATTTCTAGAGCTCAACTCGTTTAATTTGAAATATCTTGTCAAAAAAAAAAAAAAATAAATAAATAAAGTAAAGTTAACAAAAACATCCGATTTTAAACTTAAAAAGAAAAGAAATGTGTTACGATTTATTTATTTGATACAAAATTGAACAAAAAAAAAATGTTTTTTTTATATAAAAAAACAAAATCATAAAAGCGAAATTTTTATTTATTCCATAGACAAAAGAAACGAAGCAATAACAATAACAGAAAGGAAAAAAAAATAAAACTTTCACGTAATTTGAAAATCTTTTAAAATTTTTTTATTTTTTCCTCTTTTGTTTCGTAAGGTTTTCGATTTTTTTTACTTTTCATTTTTGGTCAGTGTTTTAAGAAAATGTTTAATGTTGTTGTTATTGCCATAATATATTGTATTTAATACGGTTGAATAACTAACGGTTTTAGAAATCGAAAACAGGCGAGTGTTACGATAATCGAAACTTTATTGCAAAAAAGAATCCAAAACTCGTTGTTAAGAAAAGAAAGAGAAAATTTCATAACAATTAGCATTTTAACTCTTTAATACCTGCATCTTTGTTTAAAATACATCTCACCAACACAAACACAGAATGTTATGGTGGAATTAAAAAAAAAAAAAGAACAAAAAAATTATAAAATTGGAAACAAGAACAAACACATGATTTTTAAATGAGATTTCATTCACACTTTTAGTTTCACTTTTGCCTTTAATTGTAATTAATTTTTCATTCTTTGTTGTTTTGTTTTGAATGCTTTTGATTTTTTTTAGTTTTGATTGTTTTATTTTATAGTTTTATTACAACAACTTCTTTTTAACACATTTTATAAGCAAATTTTTCGTGGCTTAACTGCGTTTTCGAAATTTGCGAAAGTGTATCTTGCTTAGCGTTATTGCTTTTAACCAAAAAATTAATCAATTTTTCTTTTTCGAAATTATTTTTTTTTTGGTGTGTATGGATGGTTTTTTTTCTTTTTATATTTTTTTTTGTTGTTGTTGTTGCTATCAGTTTGGTTACTTAAAAATTCCTCTCACTATTCCAAACGCCAACAGCAGCAACAATAATCCATAATATGCTTACACACATACATACATATGTATGTACTGTACAGGGAGTAAAATTACTCTTAACACTTGCTTTTACAAATACACTCGCACACACAATTTTATATTTTTTTCTCTATTTTTATCCACTTCTTTATTTTTTTTATTGTTTTACCCACCGTTTTTACATCCGTTTCTGTGTCGCGCTTTTTCGATTTCGACGACTTGTCGAGTTCGTTGTCTTCAGCCAACTGAATTGAAGTCTTTCGTTTTTTCCTATTCGAAGCTCTGCTCTAAAGACTGGCTTTTAATATTCAATTTTGGTTTTCTTGGCTTTTGATTATTCTCATGTTGTTGTGTATTTGTTGTTTCTTGCATTGGTTACGTGTTTTGGCGTCTTTCTGGCCATCTGTTGAGCGCATGTGTAAATGAGTGAACGAGTGAGCGAGTGAACGAACGAACCAGCTGAAACAATAAACATATTGGTGTTGCGTTTCTTAGCGAACCGATTACTTAGTCTTGGATTGAGTCATTCATTTTGACTTTTTTTTCTTGTATTTGCAAACATGGTTTAATCATAAAATTCTGCGGTTAAGATTGCTTTTGGAGACTTAAAGATGATGACTGGTGTGATTTTCTTTTTGTATTTGTATCAGTATGCCGGATGTAAATCAGAGTACAATGTTAAACTTAATGAGATTTTTAAAATTTTTGCTGGGAAAAATAATAGAAACTATAAAAGATATGCCTATTCATTCGGTGGACAGTTAGAGCCAAATCTCAGTCTGACCTTTAGTAAGATTCGTGAGAAATATATTTTGATTCTTGCCGATATTAATGTTACCAACAAATTTTACGAGTATCTGCTTCCCTTTTGATGAATTTCCTTAAAGACCATCATAATACTCATACTAGTAGTATTAGCAGTAGTATGTCCAGAGGATTTCATAATACTAAAAAGAAAAAATTTTTAAGATCGGAATAAATACTAAAAAGAGAAGCTAATAATAAAGAACAAAATGCACACGTTGAATGATATAAATAATATGGGGTAGCATTGCTTGATCGGTAATAGCATGACTCGTATCACCATTAGAATGCGAATTCTGCTGTAGTAGTTCAGATGATAGAAAGGAATGTTACCAACAAACTATCTTGCCATCGACACTTTGTTGGAGGTAATTGATTTTATTTTTAAAGTGGATTTTGTTTGTGCAGAAAAACGAGTTGTGGGAGAGTGGAAAGTGGGAGTAGAAGTAGTATTTATGGATGTTAAATTATCATCTGTTCATATTGAGTTGGGAAAACTTCTGCAAGAAAAACGTTTCACATACGGATAATGCAGCTAGAGAATAGAATTTCTTCTGTAATACATTGTGTATTATCGCACTATGTAATCCACCACTAACTTAGGCTGTACTATAAAAGAAATACGAATAATACATGAAAATATGTAAATATCGGGACTAAATCTGTTTTAATCATTTAGAACACAAGCGATATTCCAATGAAACAAGAAAGTTGGATATCCTGCCTTCATGGCAATTGTATTCATATTTGGCTAGTTAGATGCCCTACTGTCACTAACGAGAACTTCACCATTTCATGTGCGTGATCAAGAAACAGCAAAACAGACTTCGAGGCAGTATGCTTAGTTGTATTTCAATTGGATATAATTGGCCTAAATGGTAAGGAGTTAGGATGGCATGAAGTATTTTTTTTTTTACCTTCTTAAGAATACAAGAAACGAACCATATTGATGACAACGGCGAACTATAAGTCAAAAAAATTATTTTTAATGAGATTGCCTGCAGATCGAATGCGAGTTAGTCGGTTATATGAAAACCTTTTCACCTCTAAATCTTCTAAAGGCTTGGTCCACAATCAGAGAGATTTGAATAACAAATGTTACTGTCATTTGTAAAGACTAGATTGGATAGGAAGTTAAAGAGAGAGAAGAAAATTGGAATTTGGTAGAAGTTTTTAAAAATTTTCGTTTTTGCATATTTTAATGCAACACGTTCTGGAGGACTATTGTCGATAATGTCATAGAAAATAATGATCGTGGTGAGTTAGAGCAAACGATGGTTAAGCGAACACAGACCGTCTGAAAGGTTTAGTTTGAGTTTGACGAGTTGGATAGAGAATCATCTATTGCCTGTTGTTAATCTGAATAGGAACTGTCAAAACTTTTCTACTTGAAGGGTGTTGTCGGTCATAAAAATCAAACTTCAGTCTTTTTCGAGATCCACACCATATCCATACACATCAAAAATGTTCCACTCTAAGTTCCAAAAACTTTGTTGATGAGTGCTTTGCTGGTGAAACATTTTTTTGCTTCCAATACCCGATATATTGCAAAATCAGTACCTATCTCTGAACGTTTGACTGGCGAATAAAAGAAATTGATGGAAAATATTCTAGAAAACATAAAATTGCCTTTCTTGCAGCTTTAAAGCCAGTTTTAATAGCAGTTTAATGAGATTGAAGTAAACCGACTTTATCACTACGATGCTGGCTTAATCATCGTTATAAACTTTCCTTTCAGGGGAGTTATAGAAATGAATAACAAAGCATTTAAAAATATACGGGCACACACCTACTCCGTATCATAAACGGGCGAATATCCGCTCTTGCTTCTGCAGCACTAATCAATAAATTTGTCTTACAAGCTTTTATTTACAACTGAACGTCGAGGTCGTCTAGTTTCATGTGCATTTGATTTTTTTTTTCTATTTCTTTTTCTTTTTCTTCTTACACGTTGTGTGCCTTTTCAATAATGTTTCGGTTTCAGCAAAAGAAATACAAAAACAATGTTGCTGCTAAAAGAAAAAAACTTACAGAAGTTGAAACCATTTAATACGAACTGCATTTGGTAAGACTCTCGTAAAAATACAATTAAATGTGGGAGCGTAAACAGTTCAACTCTTAAATGGACTTTAAGAGTTAAATTAAATTTATTTTACTCTTAAACTTTCAAGCTCTTTCATTAGATCTCTTTTATTTGAACAAATTTTTAAGTTTATTTCGAATACCAAGACAAATCGTTTGCATCTATTGGGTCTTCACAGAGGGCTTCAAATTTTGTGTTGCGTTTGTTACATTTCGATCCAGCTGGTCCTGTTTTATAGCTGGGTATTCCATGTAGATTGTTCGATGCATAATTGCATGTGAAAATAACAAAACGTTTTTGCTCAGGCAGAAGATTATTGAGAAAGGCACAACCTACTCGAGTTTGACGATCGCCAATCATTAGCAGAAAATGTCCTGTTTGAGGGCTTTAAATAAAGAA
Source organism: Sarcophaga bullata (assembly GCA_005959815.1). Classification (NCBI taxonomy): domain Eukaryota; kingdom Metazoa; phylum Arthropoda; class Insecta; order Diptera; family Sarcophagidae; genus Sarcophaga; species Sarcophaga bullata. The sequence goes on along the minus strand of QOCX01000355.1, from coordinate 82,667 downwards.
CGAATGAATAACAAACATATAACAGATTATGGCTAAGCAATGTTTACTTGGTTCTATGATATGATTTTATCAGCTCATGATCAGCGTAGAGTCGTTCTTCGAACCATAAAAAAATGGCTTGAATTATGAAACTGTCTACAGTTGTATTGAGGCGTCTGGTTTTAGTCGTATAAATATTTTGCCCAGCCATGGGAAATTTCTCTGTACTGCGGCATTCATCATGTTCAAATTTACAAGATCTTACATTATACTCTGCTGTTTCGGCCAAACCCCATTCCCACTCCTTGGATGGAGAAACAGAGATTTTACACACAGTATACATCAATTAAGTTAACTAAACACCTTACCAGTAAAGGCATACGCACGGCTGGATAGAAACGATCAACCTTACCCGAGGCCACTTGATTTCTATAATAATTATGCGTGTCCAAAATAAGGTCAACGTATGATGTCATATGCTCGATTTTAGTTTCGCCCTCACAATCTTCACTGAAAGTCTGAAAATATATAAAAAGAAAGTTCAATACACGTACGTAATGGAGAGAATTTTGAATTTGTTTTCTTGTTTACTTTCGTTTTATTGCAAGCCACATGAATTCCCTGGTAAGGACACATTTTTTTGTCACAATAATCGATATTTTCGATTGAAGAGATTTTTGAAAAACTAAAAATCACCAGAAATATTTGAACAATTGAATTCATTTTGCATTGATGACTTACTTACTCATATGAAAAGAACTCAACGTTTGAAGTCTTATTTATTGAACGGCCCTTATCAACGAAATAATAGTATCACGTTTATTTTAAAGCTCATGCATGTGAAGTAAACAATCATGCAACAAAGTTAGTTACAAAATTTTAATTTTTAATTAGTTAATCTAATATTTAAACTATTACTAATTAAAAATGAAGCAAACTTACTTAAGGGTTATTGAACTTTTTCGTTTTTTAGCTACATATTCCATGCATTTAAAGAATTTAAGTTCATGACTAATAACGTCAGGCATCAATACCTCATCCCAAACAAGTAAAAGTAGAAATTGGAATTTTAAATTGCAGGCTCCGATAAAGATTTATTGAAAATATTCAAAAAGAGTTGAATGGGTATTTGCTGTTTTTGTGAGAACTTGTGGTTCGTTCTGTGAGCCTAGTTCTGGAACCGTCCAGAGCTTCTGACGATACTATGGTCCATTCCTAGCTGGTCGTTTTCTGCATAGTTTGGAGCAGTTTCTCGTCTCTACAGCCCATGCAGGATTCGTTTGTCATATGTCCAAGACTAATGTGTTTGGTATGAGTGTCCATAATGCAATACCACGTAATAACTCCAATCACTACTTTAAGCATCATCTTTTTAGAGTTTAAGTAAACTTTCCAGATGGAGAGACAGCACCCACTCTCTAACCTTCTAGCAAATAGAGAGCTTCCTGGCATTGGGTTGATTGTTCTTCCACAAATTAATTTCGGTATCCAGTTCACCATTGTGTTGCGTACACAGAATGTTATTATTACACCTGATATGTCGGCTGGTTAGACATTATTGAAGGTTCTCTCTATATGCAAGCAACCAAATTATGGTCTCCAGAAATCACGCTTTATTATATAAACTCAATTCCTTGGATAGGAGCCTATAGTAAATTAATATCACTAGGTTTTCAGCAGGACGAAGGAAAACTTAAGGATCTATAATTCTCTATAATACTTACATGGGTTATGGGATTTACACACACCATTAAGTCTAATCTTGGTAACTCAAACAGTTTAAAATCACCCCTTGTTCCATTAATGAAGTGTCCTCCTTTCTTGTCAATTATTGTATACTCATCGGAAAAGAATATGAAATTGAAGTGCTGGAATTCTAGTTTATGTGCCTGCCACTCAATTTTGTTTGTGTTTTCCACACAAGCAGACGTTCGTCTAAAACCAGTTGCGTCCCAGGAACAGAACATTGATGGTATCATTTTACTTTAAATCGTTTTAAATTACAATTAAATTATGATTCAAATTTGACGGTTACATTTAATCATTATGTTATGCACCCTGTTATTTCGGAAAATTGTTTAGAATGAAATGAATTATTTGTATAGTTGCCAGATTATTTTTATATCTAAAATAGGAATATTTGTGACAAAACAAATGTGTTTTGCAAAACTACATAATTTTTAGAATAAGTTAGGTATAAAATATATTAGTTATACGTGTGTACTTAAATGCATTTACTATAGTTGAACAAATTATTTCAAGATGTTTTTAATATTAAGATCCCATAGCAATTAGAAGCATATGGAAGCAGGAGAAAAAAATTTCGCACAATTTTTAAATTTTCCTATCTGGCATTATAATTTATAATTACCAAGTCTTTAAAAAGAGCTCTGGTAACTTTTCAAAAGTCAACTCTGTAAACGAATGAATGTAGAAAAAATGTCGAAAGAAAAGAACAGTCAATATGTGCGGAAGTAGAAAAATTTCTTGAAATTTTTTATATTAAATTTTTAGTAAATTTTTTCATAAAAAAAAGAACGTTATGAAAAAATAAAAAAAAGTGCACAAAATCTTTGAATAAAACATATCAAATCCCGATAACGATAAGGAGAAGCACAAATTCTAATAGAAAGAAAGAAAATATGAACGAAATAATAAGAAAAGGTGACAACAACAGCAAGTGACCTTAAGTTAGAAGTGTGAAGAATAAAAAAAGAAAAATAAAAATTGAAATTAGAATTTGTGTTGTTCCATTGCAAAAAGCCCCAAAATCGGCGGAGGAGTGAAATTATTAGAATTTTTTTATGAAAAAAATTAACGCACAAAACATAAAACAAAATTCAAATTGCAAAATAAATTCATCGTTGTGTAATTTTAAACAATTTTTTGGATTTAATTTCCTTGGGCTGGTGAAATGGGTGGCTGTATGGGACGTTATAGTGGTGATAATGAAACTGTAAGTGTATCATCAGCCAGTGTATCCAGACCGACGACAGCGGGTAAGTTTGAACGTAGAGCTGCAAAGCTAATATAAATCTACGGGAGGAAGTTGTCTCTTAAATGGCAGTGTCTGTAATTTTGTTTTTTCGTGTTTTAAGGACCGCAAGTGGGACCAGCACGCAAAAATCGTCCCTTGTGCCATGAAACAATACGCTGGCGTTCAGATGTTCCTTTAACAGAGGGTCAATTGCGTTCGAAACGCGATGAGTTTTGGGATACTGCACCTGCATTTGATGGCCGCAAAGAAATCTGGGATGCACTACGTGCTGCGACAACAGCAGCAGAAGCTTTAGATTTTCAGCTGGCCCAAGCGATATTGGATGGTGCAAATATTTCAGTGCCGAATGGGTAAGCTTCTAAAGAAATTTTTATTTTAAAATCAAAAAAGCCTTTATTTTTTGAATATAAAAGATTTCATGTGCTTACAAGTACCTGGTGCATGAAGTAATTTAATCGATATTTAGATGGATTCCAATGATAAACGTTTATTACATTTATTTTAATGGACAGACAAATTTAATATCCCTTGCTTTTAGGGTATAATTGCATGTGGACAATAAATACATCGATATTAAAAACCGTGTCAAAAGACTGTTTAAGAATCAATAAACATACAAACAAACAAACATTTACATATGTTTCCTACTTCACTTTCAATTTTACAAGCGACTAAATGCAATCAATGCTTTAAAAAAAACTGTTGCTAATTGCTTGAAAAGTTTATTTTTACACAAACTTAAATGGTGACACATGCCCACATACGTTGCTATAATTGAATATTTGTTGTCCTTTTGTAAGTGTTACTTTGGCTGACTGTTATTGGTTTGTTTGTTGATTGTTTCATTTGTTTGTTTGTTTGTTTGCTTGTTTATTTAGTTGAGACAATAATGTCCTGCGGGATTTGTTTGCTGTCTCTTTAGAGCAGAACGACAATTTTAAATATCCCTGCATGTGTTCAGCAAACGTTTCTGTTTACAACATGCAATAATATTGTTTTAAATTATATGGTCATTTTGATTTAAGATTTATAACCAACAACATTGATAATGAAAATAGCATTTAACACAAATGTAGTAAAAGTCCCAAAAGGTAATAAAAACTCAAATGGATAACAAAAAATTTAAAGCATTAATATAATTAAAATACATGGCAATTGCAATTACTTTGATCAAATGATTAATTCCCAAATATTTACTTCTTTTTTTTATTATTGTTGAAATTTCATTTAACTAGATTTGATGAAGCCATCATCAAAATATTTTCTTCCAGTGATCAGAATAACATAAAATTGTGATTTTTTCTAGATTCTGATTTGACAAATTTTTGTGTCAATCGTCTTAGCTGGTTAGTGGTTTTAGGTGTTGTGGTAACTTTATCTTTAAAATCTGTTCGGAGTGATTTCATCGTATAATTTTGCCGCTATCGCCGGTTTGCCGGCTTCGAATACGGACAAAATATCGTAATCAAATCATGACATGTAATTCTTGTTATTGCATTCTGATTTCTCGGCCGGATGGTCACTAACTTCTGTAAAAAATTCAGAGACGATCATGAGGAGATAACTGCGTGGGAGATGGAAATATCTGAGCTTCTATGTAACAGATGATCTAAGTGACTTGTAGAGGGTGAACATTTGAAGGCCAAAAGCCTTAGTGCTTCAATTCTCATGGCTTAAAAATCACTTTGAATTAGCTTTCTTGGGGCTAGTTTAGTTGAACTCAACAAGAATATTTCGAAATTGAATCTTTTCATAGTTTCTTGAGCAAAGGGGGAAAATAATAATAATAATACAATGCATTGGGAGTACTTTAAATAAATGGGAATATCCAAACTTATCGCTGATATTGTTTGTCTATCCCTCACTATATCCGACAGAGAAATATGAATCAAATACGTTGTGGAGATGCCTAACATTTTCGATCCTATTTGCAGCAATGAAAGATACATTTCCTGCAATATTTTAGTAGAAATAAATTTTATTTTTGAATAATAGAGTTTTGGGGTATGAGACGAAACAGTCATCAATTGCTTAAAAGTACTAAATAAGTATTTCCCATTTGTATTCAAAAAACAAAATTGTGCTAAATTTGAAGCCAACATTATAAATGCTTTTAGCTTTGATAATCGTAGTTGTTTTTTTTATTGTTAATCTTTGTACAGTATCATTATCATGTATTGGCCCAAATCTACTTTAATAACTAAGAGTCATGGATTAAATATTGGTCATGGGTGTTATTACCACTGAAATGAACTCACCTCCTTCAACAACTTACAACTAAATTGTAATATCCCAGCAAAATTTCAATGAATGATTAAGTGATAGTACCTAATAATGAAGCAGTAGACATACGGTATGCTAAACAGGTATAGAATTTTTGTTCTCATTCCAATATTTTTAAGAGCAAACGTAATCAATTTTAGAAATTCGTAAACGCAAGCAAGAGATTGTCAATGGACTGTCAATTTAGTTTTAAATCTTTTCTTAAACGCATAATGTATACGTTTTTTTTAAATCATTTCAATAACATATCGTTGGGTTATATTTGTCTTTTGTTGTTGTATACGTATGTGTATATACGATACTTTACATTACTATATTGTATGATATTTATTTATTTGTTTTTGTTGTTGTTGTAGTGGTCTAATCGGAATCATTCATTACCTGTTTGTCCATAATCATTATATTTACATTGAAGGACGTACATATGTATGTACAATACATTATTTTGTATGAAATTCAAAGATGTACTATAAGTTCTTACAAACTAAAATAATGCACGAAATTTTGTTGTAGTGTTATTAAAAATTTGTATATTATTTAGTGAAATTTATCATACATACATATGTACATACAGTATAAGTATAATAAAAAAAAAAGAAATTTTTATACGTTTTTATAAACATGCAGGTATGAATTATTTTTTTTAAATATTCTATATATGTACGTTTGTATGTATGTATGTATGTATGTATTGTGAATAATATACGAATGGCTTGTAGGAATTCTTTATAATTGTGTTAATTTGCATAGGATTTATAGAAATTGTTCTGTGTACATATAAAATTAATAACTGCGTGTATACATCATTATTAGTACTGAGAAAATTAACAAATGATAATATTTTACCACAATACTTTCATTTTTTTTTATGTATTTTTATAATTTAATAATTGCCGTTTTGTTCGCCAAGCAAAAGTTTCTCATAAATAAGGGTGGATGGATATGTGAAACATTGTGAAAGTTAAACTTGATTGGAATTTTTCACTGCTTAAAGAATCATTGCTTTATAATTTGTTCTCAAAATTGATTATGAATTCAAAAGTAAAGTCATTCATTGAAATCATTATATCATGTTAAGAAAGAGCTCACGAATGTTTTTATTCCTAAAGACTTAATTTAAATTATAAATTTGATTCATTTTGTTCTGAATTTAAAAGCAAATTGTTTGTTAATAGGCAGCTTAGATAACTTGCATTATAAAAAGTTGGGCTTAACGTTTTTCGAATAGAAATAATGTTTTTTTTTATCATCCAAAAGAACGATACCTCCAGCATGTACACAGTAGTTAGCAGGATAGAGTGTCTAGTAGGTAGAGTGTTCGTCTATTAATATGAGGAACACGGATTTGATTCTCCTATGATATAATTTGTTAATGTATTGTAATTATTAAATTAAAAAAAGAAAAAATGTGGCTTGTGTTTTAAGCGGCATTTGTTGTAAGAACGCAATTGCTCTTTATGTTATTCCATACTTCCGAACGTATTGTTTGAAAGTCGGTTTTTAATTCATGATTAATGATTAATCATCATTTGTATAATCAGGATAACGTTCATCAACTAACCTCCATTGCTTCCACTCAGTTAGTTCTTTGTGCTATGCATGTAAATTAAAGAAATTTTCTTCATTCATTTTTCATATAAAATTCATTGGGACATTGGTAACACAGTTCCTTTAAAAAGTTGCAAAAAACTAGAGGGGTCCATGGTATCTGTCTACATTGTCGATAAAATTTACTATCTGGAAAGTTCGAACCCATCTGAAAAGAGCTCTAACCTATTCTTGATTATCATTCAATTCGAAACACAAAATGGTGTGAACTAGCTACAAAAACTAGCCACGCTCAACTCCTTTAAGGTTCTGTTGGAATCATTTCGTTTCTTGCAGTTTGCTGGTTAGCCAGGCTGTTCAGAGAGTATGAATATAGGAATCTTTTCCCGTGCACAGAGGGCTGGTTAGTGACGCTGGATGTATGTATTGATGTTAGCAGGGATTGCGGAACTAGTTCTCTCAATGTTAAGACTAAAAATCTGTTATGATTATAGAGAGGTTAGAATTGTTGCCTTATTGTAGAAGTAGGTTTGTTATCAGCAAAATATCTACAGCAAGCATAAATCCTTCCTTAGCTAGCGACTATGGCAGACAAGTAAGGGCGACATATTAATATCTGTCCATTCTGTTAAAAGATTTTCGAAATCTACTAATCACGATGATAGAAGACCTGCAACGCACGCCTGTGTATAAGGATCTGAATTTCATTTCAATGTATTGCTTTTGCCATTTGAATGCCCTATAAATTCCAGAATATTTTTAAAAATAACGAAATAACGAAAAATCCATTCGAAGTAAGTGAAACTGTTGACAGATTATGTTTCGTAAATCATTTAAATATTAAAAAAACGAGAAAATTTACAAATAAATCCAGAACCGCCCATCCAAGAAAAGTAGACTAACACTTGGAGAAGACAATTATACGGTCGTTGAATAATAATGCAATACTAGTTCATAAGAACCCTAGTTTAATCTATTACCTAAAGGTCTTGTTATGTTCAGATTCTTAAGAAAACTTTGACCTCGTTGTCATACTTTCCCGTTTTGGGATAAATGACTCAATTAAAAGTGTACTCTTATCAATCAAACTACTGAATGCATAATATTGATAAGTAATTTCAACAAGAAATTCTAAATACTTATTAATGCTTCGGTCTAACTAAAATTTATCATGTTATAAAGTATATTTATTGTACTTACATGAATACTAAAATAATAAAGGAAATAATAACAAAGAAAGAATGTAATGGGGCTGTTTGGACTGTATTACGCTAACAAAACATTCCATAACATGAAAATAGTTGCTCATATCATAGCTATTTTCTTTTTTATTTCAGTAAGAGTTAAGAAAACACATTTTGTTGTTGCATTTAAAATTCTTCTAGAGTGAAGAAAAATCACCGATAAAACTAAAGAACGTATTGTATTTCGAATATTTACTGTAATTGTTTACAATAAATATCGTATTCATTTTGCTTATTTTCAACAAATTAGAAGAAAATAAACATTTTATTACCAAATATAAATTTGTAGGCTTTTATTATATTTTTTAATTAATTTAAAGAAAAAAGACCAAAATAGTAAGCGTGAATATAGTGATGCAAAAAAAAAAATTGCATTCGCTATAGTGGTAGTATTATATCTCCATAAGACGGTTTTCGAAAAACATCGTGTTCTTTCATGTTACACCAAGATGATTCGAAAAAGAACATTTTGTGTTCTATGGCACCGTTCGAGTTGTTTGAGAATGATTACATTATATTAATTATAATTATGATGTATAGATAAGTTATTATTTCAGAAAAGACACTTTGACTGATTTTCTATATTTCTTACGTCTTCTTGATGATTTCAATTCTTTCTGATGGAATGGATACTTCAGAGCTATATTAACATGGAGATAGTAAGTAAGGCTATTGAAGCACTGTCTAATCTTTAATATTATGTTAGAAGAGATGATGATTAATGTTCTATTGAGTTTTTTGTGGTGTATTTTATTTTATAATTTATTTTGTGAAGTCTAGAGTATCCTATATCTTAATTATTTTTTAAACACGTTAAGCGATGATTAGTTTTACAATGTATGTTTCGTGCTTTTATTTTGTCCTCTACTGTACTGTATGTAAGATTACAAAAAATTGGAAACGTTAAAGTATCTAAGTACGATAAGTACAGTGCTAGATAAATTCTATTTTCCTGAAATATGTATTATGATTAAAAAAAAATGTTTACTTAAATTAAAAAAAAAAAAACTCAGAAAATATTTATTTGGTAAACTTTTAAAAAAAGGAAATATAAATGTAATCAACGTGAAAAACTATTTCCGTCTGCTTTTTTTTTTGTTGTCTACAATATGTGTTTATTAAAAATAAATACTGCTGACATTTTCGTTATGACGTCATTCTCCTAAAATAAATGTAATGTAATGGCGAATAAAGCTGCCCACTATATCGCAATGATTTTTTAATCATTTTTTTTTTTATGTCATTTAATTGATGTCAGTATATATGGAATATAACATTGTTAGAATTGTCGTTGACTTGGCGTATAAATCATGCTAAATTTGTCCAATGACATGACTAATATTGGCTCTGAGGGCCGCTATATACATTCACTTGCAACTTAAGGAAATTCTATTAGAAAATGTCTGACAGAGTCAAATCGCGCGATCTCTTACATTACCTTCACGTGAGCTTACAATGCCCTAAAATCGCTGAAGCAGAATATCCAATATTGTTGTAACATCTCTGCCGCTTTTAATGCACCTTTCGTTAGATTGGCAATCATTAATAGCCACACGAACGTCATCATCAAATTGAATTCGATAACTTCGTAATTACCGACCTTCAGTGTTCGTCTATAGTGATGGCCTGTCTAACGTCGTTCTCAAAGAAATATGGACTGATGTCCCCGCCAATTCAAAATTCACATCAAATAGAAGATTTTTCGGTATGTATTGGACGCTCTCATGTGTATTATTATCGTTCCAAATTCAATAATGTTGGTCTCAACTCTGAATATGATTTTATAATGAGAATTATGATCCGTTGCCAACTGTACCAGAGCCCATTCAACGAATACCTTTCGTTGTCTATGGTCATCGATGGTGATTTGGCAAAAGAGAGTTAGTAAACGACAACCAATTTGACAGCTGTACCTTCAACAAATGATGCCGTTATCAGCTATCAATTATTTTAGAAGTCTCTGTTGGAAGACCTTAGACAATATATTGTCATATCAAATCCAAACATTTCCCAGATAACATTTAAACAATTTTAGTAGAGTACAAGCAAAAAACATTTTTAATTTCTTTGTAATATTTTGTTGATAAGTAGAAAATATGCGAAATTTTAAAGTATGATGTGGTTCGTTGTAAGTAGTCTTAATATTGATTTTGAATTTTCTGTAACTGCTGGCATTTTTGATTTCGTATTCCTTAAAATTTATACGATAAATAATTAATAGTTTCTCTTCATTATCCTTTTCTTGTTACAGTTACCTTACGGAGTGTTATGATGAACTGGGTACACAATATAAAGTACCCATTTATTGTCTATCATATCCCATAAATATTGTCAAAGAAGAAAATGGTCGTGATTCACCTGCCGAATTTTCAGAACCCGTCGATGGAGGCACAGAAGTTTCCTTAAAGTTAAGAATATCCTCCATAATGTCAGATGTAAAATTACCTGTATACTCCAAAGATACAGTGGGTCAATGTAAAAAGAAATTACAGGTAAAGTGATATATTTTTTTTTTGTAATGTGTAATCAAGTTTCAGCCTATTAACGAACTTATCATTTTTTTTTTATGTTTTAGGCTGTGGAAGGCGTTGATGCATGTTGTCAGCGATGGTTTTATAGCGGTAAACTATTAGGTGATAAAGTACCCATTGAGGATTGTAACATACAAAATGGTTACGTTGTCCAAGTCATTGTAAATACAGAACATTATAACCATGACAATAGTACAAGTATTGCCATTGCAAGCTAGCCAATGTCAACCATAAATACCAATTGCAACAACAATGAATACAACATCAACATCAAAAACTGCAAAAGCAGTTTTTTTAAAAGCACAAGTAAAACAACTACAATCAGCAAATACAACCACTTTCATTTACATCATATTAGTCATCTGTATAACTTTCGTACTGAAAAAATACAAATTGTGCAAAACGAATAGTTTCTATAATTAAAAAAAAAGAAAAGAACATAATTTTGAATTAAATTTTTCCATGAAATTTTCTTGGATTTTGCTGAAACATATTTGGATAGGTTGTATAAGACATAGACAATTTAAGTCGATACAAGACCTTAACAGCTTAGCGGTTTTATGTTTAATCTCTAGTTTTACTGGTTTAGATGTTGTATCTTAATCTGAATTGTTTTTAAGACGTTCGTAATCATATTTAATCATTATTAACCATCCTTATTTATGCTTTTTTTTATATAACACAGTTTGAGTGTGTTAACCGGCTGGGATTTCTTAAAACTGACAGATTTAAAAGCATATTTATTCAATATTTTCCATTTTTTTGGTAAATATGGTTAACAATTTATAGATCGATTGCGAATTGCAAGCTGCTTTAACATTAGTTTACATGCTGAATTTTGGAGAATTTCGGAATGTGAATACCAATTACTTCTAATTTTGTTTTTAGAAAAATACAACGCAAGCAAGATTCGGTTGTATTCTATAATTGGCTCTTGTGCAATATTTTTAAAAGTGTGTACGATAAGAGTAAAGAAAATTGAAAATTGGAGATGACAGATGACACGACTGTTTATTGTTTTACCAGATAACTCTGCTGGTAAGCATATTTTTTTTTCTTTTGAAATCATTACAATTCTGTGAAAATATAATATCAATAATGCAGTTGTTGTTGTTATTTATAATTATTATAAATTTCGTTGCATTTTGTTGTTAAAATTAAATAAAAACTAAAAAAAAAATTTGTAAAATGAATTAAAAACTCTAGAAATTTTACAGAAGTGACGTTGTTTCGATTAGCTTTTTTTCTTTTGAAACTTAAATGTTTTCGACTTTTTTTTTTTTAATATACAAAAATATTATAAATATTTACAGTTATTAGAGCAGCGTAACAACAAACAAATTAAGTTAGCAAAGAAAAACTGTATAAAAAAATATCTTTTGTAAATTATTATTATTTTTTATTTTTTATTATCCAGCATACATAAAATATATTTTTTTATTTTAGTTACTCTCTCTTTATCTTTAATATTATTTTTAACTTTATCTATAACTTTAAATATAATTTTGCTGTTTATAGAAATTAGATTAATAAATTTAACTTAAAATAGAAAATCTTAAAAGGAATGAATATGATACGCATAAAAATGAAATGAAAGGAAACAATATGATATATTAACTAATTTTAAGTGCATTCAATTTAGTTTAAAATAATTTAATTAAAAATCTAACAATAATAATAACAAAAAAAAAAAACATTTTTAATTTCAATTCAATTTTATCAAGTTTTAGTTGAGCAGATAACAAGTCAATAAATAATGTGGATAAACTAAATACCAAACTAACTTGAGATCAAATAGAAAATAGAAAAATTAAAACTTAAAAAATAAACAAACAAACAAACAAATAACAATTAACGAATTGAGATAGCATTGTATACTTTATGCGCAACATGTGTACACAGCCATATTTGAATAAAATACAATAAAAATAAAAAAAATAAAAAATAAAATTACAAATTAATTGAAAGAAGAAAAACTTAAATAAAATGCAATTAATTTAATACAATATAAAATTTAATTATTTAATATACCACATACATACATACATACATCTATACACATGTACGTACATAAACAAAAACGTACGTAAACAAAAGCAAATCTGATAAGAACTAATCGTTTGCATTAATAAATTATAAAACAATACCATTAACAACAAACAAGAGAAAAAAAAACATAAATATTAAATTTATATAATTTAGTTTGTAAACAAGTGCGTTCCATACACACTTTTTCAAAAGCATTCATATTTCATTCAGTTTTGCATTAACTTACTCATCATCACCATATATATGGAATACTACATTGAGTGCATTTGAAAGTGTGTAAAGCACTTTTTGTGTAAATCAAAATAAAACTGAAACAATAAAATAATAATAAAAATGAAGACGTATATATATATATGCATATATATATAAATAAAAATAAATTTTGCTTATGTTAATTAAAATATCTGGTTTGGTTTGTAATAGCAGCTGTCGTTTAATATAAGTACATCTGTTACAGCTGTTTGTTTTAACTGTTCAATTAATTTAAATGCATTTGTTTAAACCTTTTTAAGACAAGCCATATGCATACATATGTATGTATGTGCAACATATATATAGTTTTATCAAGTACTATGTAGTAATACCTTCTGGCCAGTAGTTGTATTTTAGTTGTTTTCTTCCCAACATTTAACTTGAATAAATATCAATAGATGGCACCGTTTGCATATGCAGTTTTTACGGACAAATTAAATTATTTTACATCCATGAGTTATTAATTATAAATTTATTCTAATTTTTTTAATTTTATTAGTTTGGTGCACAAGGTTTGTGTTGTGTTTATGTATTGAATTTTTTGATGAAATGATATTGTTACGTTTTTACATTTTAAAAACGTTTGAAATATGAGCTCGTAGATTGCAAATAAAAATAAAAATAAATTTGTGATTAATTTTAATAAAATCCCTTACTAATCACACAACTTGTGTGTGCCACTGTTCACAACTGAATCTGAACAACAACAATTGCTTTATTTGTTATTCCTTTGTTTATGCCCTTTGCTATAAACAATAACAACTACGATACAATTGTTCTGTAGATCTTTGTAATGGAGATCGTCAAACCATGATTGGTTTACTTCACACGCAACGCGTCTTCACACAAGACTGACTGAACTTTTACTCCGACTTTGTATGCTTTGCCTTGCCTTTTATATAGCGACGTAAACAGTCTGATGAATGTTCTCGTAGGCGAAGGTTCTGGTCTTCGCCTTCACGAGAATTCTATGAATGTAAACAACATGTTTACATTCAAACATGCTTTCTTCTTTGTTGTTAGTGCATCTTGTTTACGTTCGTCCCTTCAGCGTTGTTGTTGTTTGCTGTTTATGTGTTTATCCCTTTTTCGTTGTATTGATGTTGTTGTTTTATTTTTGTTTATTTGTGAATTAGGCAAACAATTCCGTTGTTTTTGTTTAACATTTTAATGTTAAACGAAGTTACACCATTTCCATTTTCGTAACAATATATTTTTTTGTCTTTATACACATTTGTATGTATGTACATATACCTCATAATCAAAATTTAGTTTTGCATGAATATATAATTGTTTTTGAATTGAAAATTAGCGATTACAAGCATTACCAATGAAAGTAATTTACCAATGAAAATAAAATTAAAGATTTTGTGTAGGGATAATGTGTAACGATGAATTTATTTGCAAATATTTTAACTCAAGGCTGAATTATAACATTTTCCGGACATTCCGATTATCCATAAATTTAATTTGCACAAGCCAAGCCTACACCATTATGACAAAGTTTTTGTTTTTTTCGTAGGTAAGCTTGGTAGTACAGCACAATTTACTTCATGAAAGTTTTTAAACCCGACAGGTTTATCAAAAATCTTAAGATAAACGACATGCAAAAATTTTCCCTATAGTAAGACAATCAGATAAAGAAAGCAAAATAGGATGATAAAGTTCGAAATATCGATAAAGAATGTGTGGTTAAATGGATGGATACAAAAACTGTGACATCATTGTATTATTCACTTATTCAAGACGTGCTTCTCCATTCATACAAAAAAGAATTTGATACAAATAGATATACCTTTTGCAGCATATGCAGACGGTATAGAGTTATATGATTGACAATAGTTCACTCGTACGTTAGAGTTTTCTTTTGATAACTTATTCGATAATTATTTACAAGATGAACTCTGTTCTTCACAAAAATATTGTAGCCTTAAACTCTTGAATGCCTAATTTTAACCAATATTTGGTTTAGGACGTATTACTTTAATGGTGCAGCATTATAGTTTTGATGTTGCTCCCTTTAATGTACTTTAATAAGTGTGGCACAGTGGCCTCACATAGGGAGTGAAAAAGCGCACTTATGTGGCGGTCCGTTTTAAATATTTGCTGGGGCTATACCATTAGCCCTATTAGGATTAATTTTTCGATTGCCATTACAATTATACATATTGCGTATTGGTATTGATTGACTACCAATATTTCAAGATATTAGGAGTGACCATGCCAATATTATCGCCCTTCGAACTGCACCTTGATGGAATTTTTCAACCACTGACTAATAAGTTCTAGAGTAGATGACAACTGACACTGATATACTTGCACGTACACCAAAAAAAAAAATTAAAGAATTGCTCGTTACAGACTTAGCGCCCGCGTCTTTATCAGTAAAGATTTCTTTAAGAAAAATTTGGCGAAGACTTTAGCTTGACGATTACCAACATACATTAGCTTCCAACAGGACGGCACTATGAACTACATTAAATATTCTACACGAGCGATTTATGGGTATGGAAATCTCTCATGGAAGTGATCTGAACTGGACAGCGAGATCGTTCGCCTTAACTCCGTTAATTTTTTTGTGGAGTTTCCATTGAGTTGCAGGTGTATGCCAATCAAACACAAATCAGGGTCATTTAAAGTCATCATAACCCATGCTATCGGTAAAATTCAGCCCGATTTACTCGCTAATGTCAAGGAAAATTAAACATTTCGGATGAGCACCATTCATAAAAAACGTGACGTATATTTAAATGATGTTACATCCATCCACACATGATGTATAAAAGTGCTTGACTATAAACCGAACTCGAATTTCGGAGAAGACTAAAAAAGGTTCGTTACGATTTTCAGTTCGGCTATGAGAAAATTATTGACTGCTAGAACTGAATCAGCAAAGTTCTTTATGCACGTAATTGGTCATTATAACCTTTTAGTCAGGATTACGACCTAGTTTCTTACACCACTTATGTTGTGCGCGTT
>QOCX01000355.1:44575-66785 GCA_005959815.1 Sarcophaga bullata | reverse complement strand
CGGGACCTACAGTTTAAAGCCGACTCCGACCGACAGATTTTTGAGAAACTTTTCATGGCAATTTCATTTAGTTTCAGAGTTTTTGTCAGAAATCTGCTGAGAGAAAGTAGCCGATGAAATATTTTTTCATATTTTTCATTTAGATGTCTGAGCGGGGATTTGAACTGAGGTCTTATATCTAATAAGCCAACACACTACCTATTAGACCACGGCGACTTCAAATTCTTTATACTACAGCGAATATTTTTTCGCAAAAGACCTTGTATTTGGGTATGAAAGAGCATAAACAAAATCTAAAGGAATTATGAGAATGTGGATAAAATTTTGTTTTTGTTGATTTCATTCTTTTAAGTTCAGGTATTTGAACTCGTTATATATGAATGCAATCCATATCCTAAGATGAATCAAATGGCCAACCGTACGGTAATGGAAATGCATCTGCCAAATGGATCTTATTTGCACGGTCTGGAGGGTGATAGAGGGCGAGGTTTACACAATTATAACAATTGACTTCAATTCGCCACGTCGCCATTAATACCACTACTGTGGTTGCATCATGCATTAGTATGTGCCAAATGGATCTTAGTTGTAATGACTGGAGACTCCAAGTCTAGAGGGTGATACAGGGTGAGGTCTACACAATTATAACAATTGACTTCAATTCGCCACGTCGCCATTAATACCACTACTGTGGTTGCATCATGCATTAGTATGTGCCAAATGGATCTTATTTGCAATGACTGGAGACTCCAAGTCTAGAGGGTGAGGTCCACACAATTAAAAAAATTGACTTCAATTCACGTCTCCATTAATACCACTACTGTGGTCGCATCATGCATTAGTATGAGTACAACAAATAATGACAATAAAAAAAACCATCATTGAACCAAACTGTAATTATTTAAATAACCAGACCGAATTAAATAGTCGTATAGAGCTTTTGTGAATTTTATTTAATAAATTAAGTTTGTGTGTTATGTAGAGATTTGAGATTTCTTTAATTTCAGAAATTTCTTTGATTTATTTTAAGTTTGCCGTTCATCCATTTTCTGCAGGAGTGTCAAAAATGAGAAGGCTGTTGTCATTACCTGTAAAATAAAATTCATATTGTTTTGGACTTGTGTGTTCATTCATGTGAGTTCGGCTTTGTCTTCTATTGTACTTACGCCTTTGAAACGTTCAACATTTAAGGTATAAATTTTGCCAGCTGTCAACTTAAATGGCCTCTGAGAATTGAAGAGAAAAAATAGGAAATCATTTTTCATTTCACGCATATGAAGATACCAAGGACTTCTTAAAATAGCCTCCCCGCAACGTTGGCTATTAATATAAATTATTTCACTGAAATAACAAATAATCAATAATTCCACAGCGACCAAAACCAAATATTGGCCTAGGGATACAACTTTCATAAACGATGAATTAGCAGTGGTTGACTACAAAAAAATACCAAAAAAAAAAAAAAGAAAAAAACAAAGAGAAACAAGGAAAAAGAAAGTAAAAATACAAAAATTAAGGAATATGGAAATAAATGAAATAGAATAAGTTATACTATGAGTGAGTATAAAAGTATTTTACCTTGACCGATACAAAGGTCACAAGACACATAAGGAAAATAACTTCTCCCGTTTTAAAAAACCATATGGGACTATAGAAATTCTCCATTTTAGTTAGACACTCCACTATATAACGATGATGATTAATACATCTCTTAAGCGCTTTTCGAAAATGATAACGAAAATCTTCAAGTTCTTCGTTTTGGTTTTCACTACACAGTTTATCAATTTCACACGTTCTTTCTTCAGCACAATAGTATTCGTTTATTTCTGGTGCTGTAAACTCCTGCAGTTGGTACAGTTCTCTATGGAAGACAATCACAGAAAATATAATATTTTCAAAAAATTAAAACGAAATTATCTGTTTTTGTCTCTTGCATATAAAATTTGGGCAATAATTTTTCTCATTATTAGACCTTATAGGACTTTAGTTAAACTTGTGGACTTGGCTTTAAACACCGTCGTTAAAGTTTAACGTCGAAGAATGCTTACTAGAGGATGAGAAACTCCTGAAGCTTTAAATTATGGAACTATTTAACCGTATACACACTCCAAACTGATTGATAACTATTCGTTAACATTTCAGGGAAAAGCTTTATTCCTACAAATAATTCACTTTAGCATCCGGAAGCAATACAGCAGAATGAGTGACACGTAATTTTGATTTATAGAAGGTGGAGGCACAGAATTGCAAAAGCGCACAGTTGATAATGAAAAAATTTTCTTAAACATCCAAAAATGTCCAATTTTCCTTCGTTTTAGAGCATAATTGATGAATGAACTTGATCCATGACATGGATTATGTCAAGTTTGCGGATAGTAGTGGTTTGTGAGTTATTCGTATATACCAGTGACGTAAGAAAACCCGATAAGAAAACATCTAACGGCGTCAAATTAAACGATGTCAGATCATATCACCTCTACGTGAGACGACTGTGACCTTCAACCGCTTAGACAGATTATTCAATAATATGACAGTAATCAGTCTATTGGAAGACCCGACAGAATTTTTTTGAGTGCAGCAAAAAAGTCTAGTAGGTAGTGTGTTGGCTAGGTTCATCATCAGCAAAGCGAAATATTTAAAAATTTTTCCTCGTCGACTGACTCTCAGCAGATTTCTGGCAAAAGTTCTGAGAGCAAAAAAAAAAAATCGCAATGAAAAACTTTCTCAAAAATCTGTAGTTCGGAATCGTTTTTAAAACTGTAAATGTGTGACCAATTACTTGTGGGTTCAATACGCCTGAAAATATTTGCAATCCGACAACAAACAATAAGTCATAAGCCAAGGCAATATAATGTTTCCAAACTTCAGTCAAAACTGTTACATTGGTTCTGTAAAGGCTCGGTACCGAGTCGTACTGGTTAGCGATAAGAGCGCATAAAATAAACGAACAATTTGAATTTCAGTTTACATGTTGCAAACTTATTGAAAGTTGGTTAAACATGGTGCACCATGCGACAGGCGTGTTTGGTTTGACGAAATGACTATAAGCTGCACGATACTGTCATCCTCCCTTTATAACAAGCAAGCTGTTTTCAGACCAAACTGATAACATTAACAGCGTTCGTATTGCAGTCAAAGAGTTAGTACTGCTCTCTTTATCGATTTTATCGCGACATTCTTTATCATTCACCACCAGGCGATCTGAAATGTACTATGTTGTAAAGAGATTTTAATTGAATTGATTGATCACAGCAGAGATGTGTACGAAGGCTCTATTTAGCAATTGATATGGTTTGATAGATAAGAATGTCAAACTATGTAGGCGTGTCTGTTCAATTAATTTGTGATTTGGCAAGTCGTTGTGAATTGTTTGATGTCAGAAAAACTTCCAAGAAGACTTCGTACATTTTACAACCAACGTAGTCGGCATAGTGAGCAAGAAATTCGATTATTTACTGATCGTTTGCCCATCAATGAGACAAAGAAATGTGCGTGCGTACCGCGAAGAATATTGTTGCAGTACCGCGATGTCTTCAAAAAGATGCCATTAGTGGATTTGACGTTTTTTCTCATTTGTTGGTTTTTACCCTTGAATTACGTGGAAAATTTTACGTGAGAATATTGTACACCTTATACAAGAATAGAAGCTAAAGCACTATTTTTTGTGTGGAATTTTTTTTTAATTGGGCTTGGGAACGAATGGAATGGAACGAAGATAATTTTCAAACCTTTACATCTATTTAAAATTGACTGTTTGGTGCAGTTTATACGTTGGCAGCATATCGGTCCTTATTTATTTTAAAGTGAACAAGGAGTTGTCGTTGCAGTAAATGGCCAGCGCTATCGCCTAATGCTGACTGAATTTTTTATTTTATAAAATTAATCAGAAAAACTTCAATGACACTGGGTATGAACAAGAAGGCATAAAAAAACTTGCCATTCAAGGCTTTCAATGATCATTTTATTAGAAAATCAATGTGTCCACTGGCCTCCTTGATCTTGCGATTTAAAGCCGATAAGATGGCACAATTTGCCAATCAATTTGTTGACAGCTTTCATTCCAGAACTTGTATTGAGGCCAGTGAACTGTGGATTTGAAGCATTGGTAGGCAATATTCAAGCTTCCCTTAACGCCATACGGTAACATTAATTAGAGTTTGTAAATCGTATCATTTCAACTTGGCAATCTGTTGGAAACACCTACCCACAACTGCTGACAGCAAAAAAATAAAAATAAAAATAGAAATAAAAAACATAGAATAACATATGTATGTAGATACTTACCTTAAGTTACGTTTTGTTAAATTTCTATTTATTGCCACGGTGGCTATAATATTCTTCAAACTACAAAATAAAACATCATATTGTCCAGACATCAGAATGCCCAAAACCATATGGAAGCCACTTGAGGCGGAGAAAGCAGCTGCCACTTGTATTTGCCCAACAGATTGAAGAAAATACATTGCTTCGTATACGATAGGTTCCTAGCATTGTTAAAAACGAGAGGGAGAGAGAGAGAGAGAGAGAGAGAGAGAGAGAGAGAGAGAAACAAACGATAATTCAATTGAATTCAATTTAAAAATCTCAACTTGAATGCAATTAAATGCACATAGTCGTGGTGTACTGAATGCTGTTAATGTTTCAATTTAAGTGCATACCTCGTAATTGAATGGATACCAACAGGCTAATGGTAGACTTCGATCTCCATAGGTTATGGGCAAAATAAGCCAGAATATTGTGCCAAGGAAGCAACAGCAAACGTACACTTTAATCCACTTATTCGACATGGCCAAACATTCGTCCATAGTCACGTACGTGAATCCTTGTAGAACGGAAGTGCAAAATGGATAAAATTATTATACGAACCCATGCCATACATACAGTGGCTCACATTGTATGTATTTCGTGCATCCAATTCTCTGTACAGAATATTTCAATCCATTTTCTCATTCTGACAAATACGAGTGCATTTTATAATTTTTTTCTTTGTATTGCTGTTGTCATTATAACGAGGATTAAAATATATTGCCGTATATACTACAGAGAATTGGGCAAATGGCAAATAAGTTGTTGTGAGCTACTGTACATACAAGTTGGGCTATTGAAAAAACGAAATTTAAAAAATTTTTTTTTTTCCTATACTCGCCTGTGCTGCACTACTGAGTACTTACCAATTGCCGAACGTGTTGAATATTTGAAATTTATGAAATCAATTAAGTTTTGCAATCGTTTTGGCTGTAAACGACGAAAATATAATTTCATAAGAATGGTCCAGAAATAAATTATTGTTTGTATCAAACAATTGACCAATAATTCCAAGTCTCCTCGGTCATAGTTCATATAGATGGTGCACATGTACAGAATTGCAATATGAATTGTTACAAAATAAAGAAAAATCTCACAAATTATTTCGAGAATTATTCCCAAGTATTTTAAATTAGAAGGCAAGTAATGTTTCAAGTCCAGGGGAAACATAATGCCATAACACATGATGTAACGTATAAATCCAAAAAGATCCTGACGTTTTATGGTAGTATGCCGGTACATTTCCCTTTTTGATGATGTAAAACAAGAGCTTTGTTTTTAGAGCTACTGAAATCTAAATTCAATTGTAATCCGTTTTTATTTTATTTCGTTTTTTATTTCGGTTTTTATTGTTTTCATCCTTTGAAAAATATTTATTTTTTGTTGGGGTAACAAATTATATTAATTTGAGACAAGTTACACCTCTTTTGAATTGTTTCGATCCGGTTTTCTACTTTTTATTTATTTGTAAAACAAACTTTTCTATTAATAATGCATGAATGTGCATCAAAAGTACACACACACACACTCACCCACACACATACACATACACATACGTATTTTGAAAATTTTTCAATTAATTTTTATGATGAAAGTTTCAATTCAATTACAAACGTTTTTCTTTTTTTAGAAATTCTATAAAAAACTGTATGCATGTGTGTGAGTGTGTGTATGTGTGTGTGTATCTGGCCTAAATGTTTAAAATTGATTAAATGATTCAACATTTTTCCTGTATTTAAATGCATCCAATCATTTAAACTAATTAAAGAGCAATTAGGGAGGCCGTCTTTATACACTCAAATGATTGTTAAGATTTTCTTTCAACAACATTCTCAATAAATGTTGTTGTTTTTTTTTCCTTTCCCCACTTTAATTCATTTAAATTCATCGTATTAATATCGTCAACAATATCAAGTTAATTATTGTTATTGTTTTTTTATTATAAAAAGGTTTGTAAACCTACTGTAATCCAAAGTAATATTGTTTGACGTAAATCATAGCCGTTCTTCACCACAAATATGCGAAAGAAAATTTTCAGTTTGCCTTTGAGTAAACTTTCGTAGTTCTCTGGATGATGACTTGTCGTTTAAACTACAACATTAAGAAATAGCCAGTCCTTACAACAATTGCAAAGAGATTGGTCATCATAACCTTTAATGGTCTGCCGTAATCGTTATCGAATTCGGTTAATAACTTTCAAGGACAAACGTCAAAACATGTATGATAAGTGAATACAATGTCGTGGCATAAAATAAAATTAATTAAGAAATATTGAATAATTTAATCGATTTGTTGTCGACTCCATGCGTATATCTCGGTACTCAATATTTTCTATTTGCGGTTTCTTTTCTGACACTGTGATCTTTCGCTGTTGTTTTACTCCTGCATTATAATTTTATTGTGTTTGCATTGTGCGGTTGCTTTCGATAAAGCTTTCTGAGATGAGAGGATTTCAGATGTCACTACAGTGAGTTAGATTATGAACTACCTCCGATGCCGGTATTGCGACAACAACATGATGATGTGGGTTCTCACATTAAGCGGCATAAGGTGGATAGTATTGTTGCTGCTACTGATGTCACTGCTACTGTGGCTGATTCTATACCAGGTTCCCCGATTGCATGTGAACGGGAGAATCGTCATCGTTTATATATTTCAGGTGACAGTCCTGTGTGACGGGATCGATGTAAATAAACTGTGGGTGTTAATGTTGTTAATGGCGAACATTCTACAGTCATCCGGAGTTCTTTGTTCGAGAAGAATCTCGTGGGTGTTGGCTGTAAAGCCTTCGCTTTCTTCTGCTGTTACTGCTTCTGCCGATGTTCTCGCTGTGGTTGTTGTGATAAAACCAATTGAAAAGTGGTTATTTGTTGTATCGGGAAGAATTTATTGAGCATTGAATGAAGTAGTGAACTAAGTCGGCAGATAGATCAACCTTACCCTAATGATGTAAGCGCTCGATGTGAAGTCGTAGAGCCGGAGCACATCATCAGTTTCACGAAGGTAAAAATTCTGCTGCATGCGAAATGTGTTTAGATGTTGATTGTATTAAAGGATATACAACATTGAAGGAATTTTGTGGATAAGATCAGCCCTAACGGTCAAAGTGTACCATTTTTACATACTTAGTTACAATAAGAATTTCGTTCGTTGTGTGTATGACGACAAAATGAAAATACTAATCGCATCCTAATATACTACCCTGCGGTACACCGACAGCAATCTGCTAAGAAGAAAATTGTCCTCATTAACGATAAATTTGCGGCCGATAATATAGTTTCCCAACAGCATGGCTATATTGAAGGAAAAATTTTAGTTTCAACTTATGGATCAGTCCATCCAGCCATATCCCGTCAAATGCTTGCGAAATCTCGTATCTGTAGGTTTGCTCAATGGTGGTATGTAAGTTTAGATGTTGGCAGTTTTTCATGTAGTTTTAACTGTGTTGCTAGTAAACTTACTTATAGGGCTATACGGCATTGTGTTATATTTCATCTGCGACTTTGTTAAGGTAGGGTTTGAGTTTGTGATAATAGTAGGCGAGTAGTACGATAACAAATCCAGTGAAGCTTCATCTTGTATTCAAGCTCTAGAAATATTTTTGGTCACTTCAACATCGCTAACATCTGAAATCTTCTATCTATCGAGGGGCCAGTATGTTGTTAGCCACTCTATGCCTATCAACCCATTTTGAAAATTTTATCGAATAACAGAAGTTCTCTAGGCCGAACCAGTCGGAATGCCCAGAAGTAGTGTTTGTTGCCTGGACAGAAAGCTTCTGTGCTGGTCTCAGTAAGAAAAAGCCTAGAAAAGGCAAGCACAGCGACCATAAAGGTAACCATAAAGTCAACCTTGTCTCTTACTTTCTCTTGAAAATTGAAATGTAAATGCAAGTTCAAAAGAAAGTTGACAAACTTGATGATGTAGGGACCTGGCTTTGATTATATAACTAGACTATTTCACAAAGGCATTCTTCGACAATAGTGTCTCTTTAGTGTCTCTTTGTATAGAAAATGCCATTACGGTCGTATATTGTTCTATCATTTATAAACTTGACCAACAAATGCAAATTAGTTTAATAATGAATATTTTTATGCAATAGTCCTACACATACTACGTATGCATGTATGCTCATATGTAGTACATGTAAGTATGTGCAAGTGAGTATTAAGTGAACATTAAGGTTATGAACACATTGTACGGGTATTTAAAATAAAAATTCTTTTAATAACAAATATCCTTGCGATGATAATAGTAATAATGATGATGATGATGATGATTATGAAGACAAGAATGCTGGTAGAGGAGTATTTAAGATATAAACCGCATTACAAACATTCTCAATTCATTATGTTGCAGTCATATGCACAAATACAAACATACAGAGATACGAGTGCCATGGTCACATACTCATATGCGCTTAAACATCAGAATCCTTATGCAAATCCTTTCAACAGTTTGTAACAAGTTTAAATAGGATTTGCTAACTAAATGCATAAAATGCAAGAGAAGGGGGGGGAAAAGATATGTGAAAGAGTTTCTCTCTCTTTTTTTTTTTTGTTTTTTTTGTTTTTAATTCCCTTTCATTATAGTTTGCCCTCTATTGTGTGGCACAGTTTCTTTGTTTGAATAGTTTTAAAATACTGGGTGCTTAAGTCAATACGTAATACGTGTTGATGCTAAAGAAACTTTTCGTTCTCGAATTAGTTGATGATGCAAAAAGACCTTCATGTAGGGTTTTTTTGAGTCAGTTTTGTAAGCCAGTTGAGTGCACATCACATTGTTGTTTTACAAAATTTTCTTTTATTTGAAAAAGTTTTAGAGAAACATTAAGATTTTGAATATTTTTTTTAAATTAAATCAAGTGTTTAACTATTTAATATGCAAAGGAAGTTATGATTTTTAAAATGATAATAAAAAAAAAATAAAAAAAACTTAAATTAACTTGGTTTTACATTTAAAAAATTGTTTTTTAGTTTTCAGTTCTTTCTGTGAGCTAAAGATGATGATAATCTTTAAAGAATAGGAATATAAGTTAAAGAAAGAATACCGTTAATGAGTATAAGGAATATAATTGGAGAAAGAAATGGGCCTTGCGTTAGCCTCGAGTTTAACCTGAACTTGTCTGATGGGATCCCATTTATAACAACTCTTATAGTGGGATCCTTGAGAAAGCTCGATATAAATCGAGAGAAGTGACTACCAACGTCAAAAGTAGTAAGTTTCGATAAAAGTGCAGTTTGCCATTCTCTGTCATATGCCTAGAGCCGCAACTTTGTTCTCACCAAATTGTTGGATAGATTGGTTTAGGTTTTTAAAGTGCATTGCCATCAGGTCACCAGAAGAACGAGCTCTACGGAAGTAAAGAATCTTTGTCGCTAATTAGCTTGTTGCACTTGAAATATTTCACATGCTGATTCGTTATGCTTTCCATGAAAAGTGCAGAACATATTGCATAGTTCTCAGGGTTAGTAGTCTCATCCTTTTTGGAGATTGGCGTTACTATGGCAACCTTCCAGCAAGATGGAAAAATACTAGCTTGATATGAGGCACTGCAAAGGTTAACTAATGGACAAGCAAGCGCAAGTGCATCGCTATCAGGTCACCAGAAGAACGGGCCCTACGGAAGGAAGGAATCTTTGTCGCTAATTAGGTTGTTGGACTCGAAATATTTCAGAAGATGCTGATTCGTCATGCTTTCCATGGAAAGTGTGGAACATCTTGCATAGTTCTCAGGATTATTAGCCTCATCCTTTTTGGAGATTGGCGTTACTATGGCAACCTTCTAGCAAGATGGAAAAATACTAGCTTGATATGAGGCACTGCAAAGGTTAGCTAATGGACGAGCAAGCGTTTTAATACCATCCGGTCGAGAAGACTTGTTTATGTTGAGATCCATAAGAACCCTTTTAATAGCACGAGCATGAAGGGATACTATACTAGGCATTGTTAGTAATACTCTTTTGAATTCGGGCCGAAAAGTTTAAACAATAAATTTATGTATTGAATGGTATTGGATTAGAATATCAAATCTATCTGTTCCATGTTCCTTCTCAAAAAAGTATCTTTTATTTTTGCTCGATCTCTAAATGCAGAAATTAAAAGTGAACGCGTACTCTTTTGTTAACGCTTACATATTGAGCTGATAATCTTGGTCCAATTCGTTGACGTCAATTTGAATTTTTTTTTGTAATTTTCAATAAACTTCGTAAGCCAAAAAAAAAAACCGAAGTAAATACGATGTTGTAATATGAAAATAGAGACTGTAATATGAGGGCACACCAATAACGTTTCACAGTAGATGCGTGTCAGAGCAAACGCGGAAAATAGGACAGGCAACTTCCCCTGTAATGAATTTTAATTCTTTTCTAAAAATTAACAAAATATTTTTGAACTGCTTATTATTAAATTTCAACAAATTAAATCAAATTAAAAACAGACTGTACATATTGTATTTTATTTGATTAATTTTTGGTCAATTTTATTGAGAATTTTTATAAAAAAAATTTTAAAAAAAAAATGAAACAAAATTTTAATGTAAGAAAAACAAATCAAAATTATTTAGTAAATTATGAAGAATATGGAACAAATTTGAATAAAAAAATACGTTACTATTTCTTAAGTTAAAAAATTAACAAATAAAAAAAAATAGAAAATAAAATAGAAATAAAAATAAAAATAAAATTGTAACAGAAAATATTTTTAAAAATAAAAATTAATTATAATACGCATTGAGTTCAATTATTCGAAATCCTGTCTTCAAATAGAATTTATTAAAATAATTATTTAAATATGGCTTACTGAACAGCGATAACGAAATGTTTACTCTTTATCTCTTTTTTGTTTTTGTTTTTGTTTTTTTAATTGAAAATATAAAAAAAATAATAATAATAATAAAAAAAATAACCACCGAAAACGAATGGTAGAAGATGTACCATCATATTTATTAATCTCAGACGAGGTCTCAAGTGAATTTTTCGTTATGGCTAATTCCGCTACAAAATTAATTAATCGATATTCAATTGCCTGAAAGTACCTTCCATGCCGAAGAGATCATCACTGGTCTTTGGTGAACCGGGACGCAAAGACTCATTAGCCTTCTTTTCCTCTTGCTCTTTAAACCAGGCGGTATATTCACCCAATTTCTTTTTCCACATTTGTGTCAATTCAACAATTGAACCAGCCTTGCCACCGTACTCCTCGGGCAACAAGTCTTTGGGTACTACTTTGTACAGACTTTCCATATCGTTGTGGAAGGTAATACGATTGATGATCTTCTCCTTGACGAAAGGCTTAACGAACTTAAAGATGGTGTCCACCAAGGGGGAAATATTGATGACATGAACTTCTTTCACCTTAACTGGATAAGCTTCTTGAACACAAATCAAAAATTTCTTAACAACAGCAGGTGAAAATTTGGCAAAATGAGTGGGTGTGGCTACAGCAGCATCCAAAATGAAAATATCACCAGCAATTCCGACACTCTCCTCCAGTAAACGAACATCGCCAATCATAAGGGCAACTTTCATGGCATCGTTAACTTGACTGGGCTGGAAATCACAGTCAATGCCGCGTATAAAGGTTATACGACGTCCGTTGGGTGTCAAACCCGGCAAGGTGGGGCAGTGTCTGAAATAAAAACAAAAACATTTCAATACCTGCCAGCAATATGAGTTTTAATAGTTTGTTCAAGAATTTACGGAGAAGTAGTAGGCTTTAATAAAACTCTTCCCAAGAACTTTTATAGGATGAACAGACGTAAGTAGGCTTTGGTTGTATCCAACATGCGTTTGTTGGATAGAAACAAGCATCATTTGCTTGAAAAGAAGTTTTAATATGATCAAAACCGATTGACGTTCAACACCGCAAACGGTATCTTGAGAGGCAAAGGCCTATTGGCAGATATTAATTTTTAATTCTGTTTAAATACTTACACATAATCCAACACTATGGACAATTCCTCACGATTGATATCACGATTTGAGAAGAACTCGGGAATGGCATTACGCATGGTATAGTACATGTCCAACTTCTTTTTCACTTTTTCCAAACTGAACTTGCAGCCACGCAAAAATGTACGCAAACGGCCATCATCCATATCCTTTGGCAAATGGGGCTGTGTATCCAACCATTCACGTATCAATTTAATGTCACGTTCAATCTCTTCGGCATTTTCGGGTTCGCGTAACTCTTCACGGATGGTAACACGTTGTTGAGGTGTGGGTTGTACGAGCATCATCTACAAATATAACAACAACAATTTGTGTTCTCTTGTTTTATGATGTAAAATAAAGTAAACAAAAGTATTTTTTAAATGTTTACATAAATAGTTTTGGAACCATATTGGTCAATAAACTCTTTGCTTTTGGACAAATAAGTATGCATGTGAGTCGTAATATTTTCCAATATTGAATAACTTTTTACACAATCTTTGTTTCTTTCATTTTGTTTCTTTCATTTCTCTATTTCTAAACTGAGAAAACGAAAAGAAAACAAAATTAAACTTTTCATATTGTTGTTATGCTTCAATAGTTTAAAAAAATTTTTCTTTTTCTTCTCTACTTTGAACGTAATAATACGTTTGTTTACTTATAACTTAATATAGTGCTAGTGTGTAAACAATGTATATTTATGTGTAAACAATTTAAAATCATTTCAATTACTAAGGTAAACATATGTTTAAGTAAACACGAGTATATATTACAGTTAGATAGTAGAGCACATATACTCGTGCTATGCAATTTGCTGCAAAATAATGAAATTTTCTCATATTGATTCGATTGAAATGTGAAAAGTGATGCAACGTATTGAAAAGAAATGTTAACCCTTTCACTACAGCTTTTCCTTTTTTGGGGGTTAAAATATTAAAAGTTTATTTAATGATAACCTATATTAATTATATTCTTATTTATTTAGTTATTTGGCTAAAGTAATAAAATATGGAAAAGAAAGCATTTGGTGTAGGCAAAAAAAAAAAAAAAAATTCAAAATTCTCTGTGATAATAGTTAAAGTCAATATTATTCATAAAATATTAATTGGAATATATTCAAAATAAATTAAATTTATAAAATGTATACAAGAAAAAATTCATTTCTATAATTATAAACTAAAATCATACTGATTCATCTGTTAAATTATGTAATTATTATGTAAAAGCCACAATGTTTTAGACTAAGTTTGTATAAAGAAATATTTTTTGATTGTTTAAATTATTTAAAGCAGCCACCTATTATAGCACTAAATGAAGTAAACAAATTAGCGATAGAGAAGAAGAGCAGCCAACAAAAAAAAAAAAAAAAAATTACAATTTTATGTAAATTATTCGTAGTTTGTTTTGCTTTAAGAATGAATAATAAAAAGTAAATTTAGCATCAGTTATTTTGGCTACATTTATT
Organism: Sarcophaga bullata; assembly: GCA_005959815.1. Classification (NCBI taxonomy): domain Eukaryota; kingdom Metazoa; phylum Arthropoda; class Insecta; order Diptera; family Sarcophagidae; genus Sarcophaga; species Sarcophaga bullata. The sequence continues at coordinate 53,084 of QOCX01000355.1, read as the reverse complement.
ATATGTTTTTACTAGCCAACAAATTCTCAACCAAAATCCAAACCAACCCAACCGAACCCAACCCAATCCCTTTTCTCAAGTACATTTTCAATTTATTTATTTTTGGAATTTTTAAGTAGAATGAAGAAAGTAAGAGCTAAACAAATTTTCCATAGTCATTTGGGTCAAAATGAAGCCAGTAAGAGCACAACTAGAAATGAAGCTGTTAAATGAATACATATTTTGATGTTTTTCTTTCTTTTCTTTTTTTTTTCTATTTTTTTTTTTGGCTGAATTTTGTAAAAACAAAAGTGAAAAATGAAATGAATAAACAAATGTGAACGAATAAGCAGTAGAAAAATAATCTTAAACCACCTCAAATCAGTAGCGTGTCTTGGGGGTCAGTGGGTTATAAGTATTGTTTCTTTATTACGTTGTTCACTCTTTCCGGTGTTTTATTTTTATTTAAGCATTTTGAAATATTTTTTTCCAAAATTTTTTTCCAATGATTAATGCATGCACAATTAAGAAATATTTTTTGGGGTTTTTTTTTTATACTAAGAAACAAGGTTCTTTTTTTGTTTTTCAATAAATTTGTGCTTAAAAATAAATTGTTTTTGTAATTTTTAATTAAAATTTAAGAATTTTTTACAATGAAATTATTAAAAATAAATTTTATTCAGGAAAAATAAAAAAACAGAGTTTTGGCAATTTCTCGATACTAGAGGCTATTTGGAATGCAAGATTTTATACCACTTGGATTAGTAGGCATTCAAGCCTGCATCTGCGTATAAAGCAAATTTGACAATCACAATTGCAGAACTGTATTCGATTTCAGGCACTCATGTCAAATATGCAGAAACAGGTTCTACATACGAATGTTCTACATATGGATAGTTCCCTTGAAGAAGAAATACTCCCTACGATATACTTATCAATCGAGCACGAACGGAAGGACTATACGAGAAAGGCGAATACTACGTAAGAAAAAAATAATTGTAGGGAAAAAGTAACTTTAGAGTAACTTCACATATTGCGTCATTAATGAGCACCCTCGCCATTTTCTATATACGGTCGTCGCGAAACCTCAAAGTAAACCTAGAGGCAAAGGTCCACTGTGATCCACATGAGCTATATAGAAAATTTAAACGTCTAATGCGGGGGTATTGGATTGTCGAAATACTCAAGATTGCCCAATCCAAACAAAGAGTTCTAAAGAATCAATTTGTGTCAATGAAGGCATTTAGCGGTGGCGCCTGTAAATGCTGGTTGTGTGTATCAACTAAACAAGAGAGTATAACTTTAATTTTGTGCTCAAAGTCAGTGAGAGTTGTATTCCATTTCCGGTTGGATATAACGGGGGGGTATTGGATTGTTGAAATACTCAAGATTGCCTAATCCAAACAAAGAGTTCTGAAGAATCAATTTGTGCCAATGAAAGCATTTAGCGGTAGCGCCTGTAAATGCTGGTTGTGTGTATCAAGCAAACAAGAGAGTAAAACTGTAATTTTGTACTCAAAGTCAGTGAGAGTTGTATTCCATTTCCGGTTGGATATAAGTGGTGTGGGAGGAAAGCAGATTAGATTAGATGGATTATAGCGAATTAAGAAACTGCGGCACTTTTTTTATATTTGAAAAATATTTTCATCGCATTCAGTTTTCATTGCGGTTTCTTTTAAGATTTTCTTTTCAAAAAATTCTGTAAATATTTAAGTAGTATTTACTGTTTCAAGTTAGTTTTTCTTGGCTAATATAGAAAATCTTTTAAGTCATTAAATAATAGGAAATTAAAATAGAAAGATTTGTTATCGAATATTGGAATGCGAAGTAAAAGTTGTCCTATAGACTAGATTAGAAAAAATAATATGAATATTTCAAAAAGCAAAAACAGAAACAAAAGTTCCATAAGAATTACATACTTCTAGTATGTAGACATACTTTTATTATATTTTTTTCTTAAAAGAAAGAAAAAAAAAAATAATAATTTCACTTAACAATTTGCATTTGAAAAACGCGACATTGGTATGATAATTAAATTGTGTGTTCACGTGATAAAAAACAAAAAAAAATCTGACGTAAACCGTACAATAGAGTTGTCAAAATTATTCAACAAATATTTTTAAATGCCTCTTTTACACTTAAGAAAACAGCAGTCTATCTGTCTCGAATGCTTGCCTATAAATGTCTGGCAAGTTCAAAGTGCTTGGCAATAATAACAATATTCGTTTGGTTTTATTTTTATTGTTCATTGTGTTGAAATACGCAATTGATTGTAATGCGTAAAGATACATACGAAATGATAATGGTTAATTGCATACCATACCACACTACAGATGCTCCAGAGACTATGAGATTGGTATGTATGTGTTTACTTAAAATATTTTAATTTTAATGTGATTTTTTTTATTATTATTTTTTTTTTTTTTGGCGAAGTGAATTTTTTTTTTTTTTGGTATTCTTCTCTTTTTTTTTCTTGGTGTTTTTGGTGTTTTTGTTATATTTTATATTTAACCTTGTCTGCCATTTAAAGTATTAAGTAATTTTAAAATAATTTTTTTTATTACTTTGTTGTTAACATTTTTGCGTAAAATAATGTAGCAAGTCAATTACGAAATGCAAGTAAATTAAGTTGAGCAAATTTAAACTAGTGATGCCGATGTTAACTTTTTTTTTTTTTATAAATTTACTAACTAAAGATGAAATTAATTGAAATGAAGTAAACAAAGTAAACTTTTTTACCAGCCTCCTCTAGAAAAATAAATAAACAGCAACGAAAACAAAGGTCAAGAATATGTTAGGAATTTGAAATCTGTCTATACGTGTATGAAAATGAATGATAATGCGGAGAATTTTGTATTGTGATGTATTGCCATAGGAGTATAGACTGCAGTAACAGTCATAGTCATAACGAAAGCAGTGCAAAGTGCAGATATTTCAGAAATTTCAGAAATTTTATTTTTATTATGAGTTTTAATTGTTGAAAAAGCAGAGATTGAAGAAGAGTTGCAAAACGAAAGATGGAGAGATTATGGAGATAATGCTAAAAGAATTCTGGGCACATAGCAATTAAAAAGAAAAATCGATCACTATGTAGATACTTTCATACTTTGTTTTTGCCAAAGTATTTAACAGTGTCTTGGAGTTTTTGTTCTAACAGTATAGCGATCAGCTTAAACTAATTTTAAAGCTTACTACTTATCTGCTTATTAAACTCTCAATGTTTTTATGCATTAGAGTTCCTATTTAGAAAATAAATTGAGAAACATTTCCTTTATCATTTGTACGTCGTTATACGCGCGAAATTATATGCTTTTAGTTAAAAGCATATGGAAAAGGTAACTCCCTTCCCTAAGGCTTGATAGAGCTTGCAATATTTCAAAGAAATCAGTTCACAACTAACCAAAGTTGCCATAAAATATTGACCATAAAAGTTCATATAAAAAAAAAAGAGTGTAAAATCTCAGCACTACATTCGGCACAAATGTTATTGTATTTGTTTTGAAGTTGCACACTGATTGCGTTAATTTTATTTTTATTTTTAGTTTTTTCGTACGAAAGTACGAAAGTGTTTAAAAATACTTGTTGTTGCTTTTGCTTATTTTCCGTTGCAGATTTGTATGTTGCAGCATTGTAACCATTGCAACATTTATCTGCCATTAAACAGGTTCTTGTTTTTCTATATGTGGCTGCTAAACCACATAAAAAAGCGTTTCGTTTTATTCTTGTTGTAAGTTATTGTTTACATTCAACATGTGCAGTGTACAGTGATTTGTGGCAAGTTTCTTGCATCTTGCAATTTATGAATTTTGCAAATAATGCTCAAAATTGATTTATCATTGAGTTTTGTAGTATCGTTGTGCAGCATTAAGAGTGCTTGTATAATATTATATTGCAACATGTTGTTAAATATTGTATTTAGTATTCGATGATGATGATGACGATAGTTTGCACATGCAAAAATATTTGTTGATGCCACTCAGCTGAATCATTAGACAAATATGGTTGAACATCATATTGTTTGTTGAACAGAAAAATATTTTTTTTTGGCTTTTATTGTGTTCTTTTGTTTTTATTTTTCCATTAAGCTTAAGCCATTAACAATTGGTAATTGCGCCATTTCCCCTTTAAACCGGATATTACGTTTTATTTTTACTCTCGACCAATAAATGACTTCAGCTTTGCTGTTAAGTTTAAGCTTATGAACGCATCCTTCAGGATTATAATTTTTATGAGCATCAGTTATTGATTTACTGATATCACAAGCTGTGGCATCCATTTTTTTTATTTTTTAATCGCCTTGTAATATAAAAGAATCGCTTAAAACACTTGTACAAAAAGGATTATAAAACAATCCTTGTGTATGATATTTAATTAATTTTGCTTAATTATGTTCCACACTAATTAAGTAGAATGCTTTTCATTGAATGTTGACTTTTATTAATTCGAATAGACTTGATGATGGTGTTTTGCCAGGCAATGACTTCACCTTAAGGTGAACTATTTCTGTAAAAAATTTTTATTTTAGTTTTAGACTTTTTAAATTCAGGTCTTGTGTGAAATATATTGAAGTCGACAGCCTACAGTTCTTGGATTTGGAATAGAACCTAATCAGACTCGAGTGTTTTTTTTTTTTTTTTTTTTTGTAATATGAATCGCTGTATGTGATCGCTAAAACTGAAAAATCTTTGAATGCATAAGAAATTTAGTAAGCATGTGACCTTTCTATCACATTTTAAAATTAATCAAACAATAATTATGTTGTACAGTCATTTGAACGTTTACGTTAAGTTTGACTGCTGGTCCATCTCCATCGTTAATGGGATATTGATTGCAATATTTCTCCGCAGAGTTTGCAGAGTTTAAGAAGCAGAGCAGCACCATAATAAATTTTAATTTTATAGGTTATTTGTTAGGTAGAGTTCGATTACAGTTACCTGAAGAGTTTTATAATTATGGAAGTTACGTTGGAAGTTTTCCAATGTAGCCCGTATGGCATATTTCTTTTAGTATAGCGACAATCTCTGCTCTACAGTCTATTTAACGCTCCCTATTAATTTCTTTTAAACTAATCTAACCTGCCTTTGGAATGTGTTTAGTTTTTTCATACTTTTTTTTTTAAATTTTTTACGTCAGAATAGAGGTGACTGTCCATTCAAAGAGGTTGAATGGACCACACATAGAATATTATCAGAGTTAGTTCACCATAGTTTCCTGCGATTGCATTAACACGGTCACTGATCTAACCCACTTTCATCTAAATCTAGATGAAACAAACAATTTTCACGAGTACTGAGCTGTTAATTTAACGAACAAAATCTATCTATTGGACTCAAAACTATAATTTTCCATTAAGTTTTGCAATTAAGTAATGTTTAGTAATTGTTTAATCAAATCCTCTCTTTTATTTTTCATTTCAAATTGTAATTTTTTTCAAAAGTTTTTTTTTTTTCCTCCTTTCTCCTTTTTCTTATTATACACACTTTATTAACTTTCATTTCATGAAAACTGATAATTATTTCGGTTTTTTTTTTTTTTTTTTGTATTCAAAATTTCATGTTTTTGTTTTTGATCTTTTTGAATAATTTCTTACCTTGAAAGCTAAAATTTATTTGGTTAAACTTAGGATAGAAGAAGAAGTTTCTTAATTAATCCACAAATTGTGTGATCTTTGGAAGGATAGTCCAAATGTTTTTAAAGCAGGAACTCGTTGCAAATAAAATTGCTTGTTTTTTTTTCTTTCTCTTTATTTCTTAACAAACGTTACCGAATGCTGTACAAAATAAGTTTTTCTACTGGTTTTTGATGATTATTTTTAAAGAGGGGAATAACGAACAACCGACTTGAATGAAGTAAAATCTGCAACTGAATACAAAAGAAACATGTTTTACTGCTATATATGTAAACCGTATGATCGCGTTCCATTGCACTTGTCTGGAAAACGAAAAAAAAAATTAAACACAGTAACTATTCGAAACGAAGACACACATACATACAGAGATACGCAAGCAATGTAAACACGAAGATCACAAACGAAGTTCAGTCCGTATTGCTTGTATTGTATCGTTTGTATGTATATGGCTACATAAAAAAAAAACAGTTATTCGCTGGCTAGTACTTGTTGTTGTTGTTTAGTTAGTGGTAAGTGAAGTTTTGCTTAATTTTGGCGTTAAAAAAAATTGAAATTAAATTTCATACAAAAATTAGTTTATAGTTGGCACAGTGGTTTGCAACAGATTTTTTTTTTGATTGTGTGACTTTAAAAATTTCATGTCAATATCAATTAGAAAGTGTAACATGTTTCTATTTTGTTTACGAGCGGAGTGACTAAGGCCATATTGTAGTGTAACAGATCAAAATCTTTGCTGGGGATCGAAGGTAAGATCCTAACAGTAAAAGCTTTCTGCCCACTAAGATTTGAAGTCGTCAAGACTTCTTTAAGAAAAAATTTCAGGCATTAAAAATTAAAAATCATACGATATTTTGTCTTCACCTGTAACTTTATTTTGATCTTTTCTGTATAATGATTTATGATCTCCTTCCATATTTATACCTGCAGGGTACTGAACCGTCAATGGATAAGATAATAGGATTCAACAAAATGTGTCACACTAACAAACAGTTCGAATTAGTGTCTGTTTGTTGAAATCTTTTGATTGACTTTTCTTTTGGTTTTAACACAAAATATAAGAAAGGTCGTCGTAGTTCCTAGTAGGTAGTGTTATGACCAGCTCAGGCATCTAGAACAAGACGAAGAATGAAAAAAAATTCTTTCGGCAACTTCCTCTGACCTCTGACTTCTGGCAAAAATTCAGAGAGTAAATTAAATTGTCATCAAAAGTTTCTGTCGTTCGGGGTCGATGTTAGTCTGTAGGTTGCGCTACTACTGGATTAAATTAACACACACAAAAGAGGTGATGTGAGTAGATAGGTTGTAATTTTGATTAAACAATTCTAATAACCAATTAAGTTAGTAAGTGTAATCCATATACAACAGTTCATTGAAATTAAACGTTAAAGTCAGTAAGATATAGATCATAGTACCAGGTCCTAGGATGATAGCAGGTCCATGTGCTATTGCAGCAATTCGAAACAATGAACTATGCATTGTGTGTTGTGGTGAGAAATTTTTTGCTGATTGAATGCCGCTCTTGTTTAAGAAGTAGTGTTACCTGATCATGACTTTGTAATCATTGTTAATGTTATCTTCTCAGGTTGTTTCCAACTGGATGAGATCAAAGGATTAATGATCAATTTCGACATTAACAATTTGATTATGGCTCATGTCAAAAAAAAAAAAACGAAGCCTGCCGTTGCTACTGCGTTAAAAAAAATTTGTTTAACTGAGCAGTTTTATTGATATTGCTCCGGCACTGACATATTTTTGAAAACGTTAACTTTATTTTATCATTAGGTTGTAATAATGAAAAGAAATTAAAGCTGACTTTAAAGTTCACTTTAGCTAAAGTTACCTTTAACTAAACCAACTTTTACGGAAAGTTGTAATAACTGCACAAGCAGGCATAAATTGGGACGAATTATCAGAGAATAATTTCATATCTTGTGTACCCATTTATTATGTGATATTTACTTGTAAGTATTTGGCTGATGGTCTTTTGTAGGTCTTAATGAAAAAGTGTAGGGGTTACTGCTAATATTTGTTATCAAAAATTTTATTCTCAAAAACAAATAGTATTTGTGTGAATAGCAGTCAGAAGCAGTTCAACAACTGAAAATTTATCCTAAATTATGCTCTGTTTGCTGAGGTTCCTAAGACGGCGCCGTCATTAAGCTAAACGTGTTCCAGGGAGATGAAAGTAACAGTGCTGTATTAATGTAAGTGGATACAAGTACTAAGTAGTATTGAAAGGTGAGTTTTGTGAGCAATTAATTTCAGATCATGCGATTTGATTACATCAACATTTTTGTTTTTGTTTTTAGTATTAGAATACAACAATTCAGGTGTCATTGTTGGGATATAATCGAAAATGCTGAAAATAGTATGCCAAAATTCGATCTCAAGAACAACCCTCGTGAGATATTGTCGTGGCAGGCATTTATTTATCGCGGCAAATAGATATTTCTGTTAAATTTTATGTGTTGTTTTAGTTTTTAGTTCTTAAAACCCAATAGAAAGTTTATTTTTTCAAAATAATTTTTTTCTTTGTCATGATTAAAGAAAAATCATGAATTTCGTTGGAAGTGAAATGCGGTGCGGTTTGCAATGTGTTACCACTGTCTTTGGCCATTCTTTAAAAATTTCAAGCTAGTAAAAGAAAATAGAAAAACAACAAATCTTCAACTGAAATAGTAAAAATGAAAATAAATGAAGTTGTACATTCGACAGTTAATGAATGCTTGTCCGTCTTAGTACAATTGTAAGTTTGCAATCATTTTGAAAATAATTTTTTCGTTCGTGGTGTTTCATTCACCACGAAGATAACAAAAAAATTTATTAAAAAAAAAAAAAAAATATTTTAAAAAAGAAATGAAAAAAGAAATAAAAAGTTGGTAATAATTTTCTTTTTTTTTT
>QOCX01000355.1:15429-31334 GCA_005959815.1 Sarcophaga bullata | reverse complement strand
CTTTCTTTTCTATTGTTTTAATACTTTTACTTACTGCCTTTATAAAAGTAATAAATTTTTTAATTATGCTTTATTTCTCTGTTTTAGTTTTTATTTTTACTTTTTTTTTAAACATAGTGAGTAAAGTATAATGAAAAAAAACATTTTATTTTACATAAATGTTGTATTTGTTAAATAGTTTTTTTTTTCGTTTTTTGTAGTTAACAAAATATATAAAAAAAGTGTTAAAATGTTGTTAAAAAGTTTAAATTTCATTTATAAAAAATTGTAAGGAAAGTTTAAAAAAAAAAAAAAATAAACGAGTATTTTACACTTGATAGTTAAACTCTGCCTAGTACTTCTCTTTTTTTTAACACAAATACTTTGCCTCAAAACATTATATTTAAATTTAGATTGAAAATAATTTCATTATTTAACCTCTACTATTTAGCTTTCAAATGAATCTCGAAGAAAAACATGCCACTTTTAACTCAATTAACAACTTTTTAATCGTTTAACTGTTTATGTCGAGTATACTCGTCAGAGCACAATGAATTTTTTTTCGCATAAAGTCGAATATACTCGTCGTAAAGAAAGAAAACAAAAGTTGCATTCGTATTATATTTCAATGGATCTAGTGGAATTTTTTTCTTAAATACTTTTGAAAAATGTGCATTTCTAATATTTGTTAATTGGACTAATAGCTTATATAAACTGAAGTAAGAAATATCTTTTGATAAAAAATAGATTTTATAAAAAATTATTATTAAAAATGGAAAAAAATATAAATTTTCTAGAAAACTAACTCCTCTACGTTTGATTTTTAGTAATAATTGTTTACTTTTGCGGTTAGAAACATTTTATTCTGTTTATGTCGAGTATACTCGTTAGAAAAAGCTTTTTTTTTAAAGTAAAATGAAACAATTAAAGGGTAAATAACAACAATTGTTATCAGAGTCAATAGATCGACGACAACAATACAGAAATATACAGCAGATCCGAAATTATATGCTTTTAATGAAAGATCTGGAAGGCAATGTATTGCGTTAGAAAGGCAAAACGCAATACCGCTATAGTTTGCAGCAAGACACATCAATGAAAGGGCAGAAATTACCGAAATATATAAATTTTTGGGAGAAAAGAGGACACAATATTATTTGTAGTGTCGAAAAAAGGTCACTGGTGATCCAATTGCAAAGTTGGCTTATAGATGATCTGGTTTGCTTTTGACATCCTTAAAAGTCACCAATTTAGATTTCGTAAAGGACTCAGCTGTATTACGGCCCTAGTTGATGTTTCGGAGTATATTAGGCCTCAAGTTAATTGTGATAGTAGTACGTTTTTGGCGTTTCTTGATGTTTCGAAGACGTCTGATACTGTGTATCATAATATTTTATGCGATAAATTAAAATTTATTCATAAGTTATCTTCGTATTTAAGAGACTGACATCAGATTATTGTGGCAATTCGCTTTACATCAATGACCTGCCAAGCAAACTCCAACATTGCAAAGTAAGGATAAGTAAGTTGATTCATTACGTCAATTGATCGATGTGTAGGAATTTTAGCTATGGGATGATAATTGAATTTATTTTCAGAACCCTAAGCGGAAAGAATTATGGCTTAATCTGGGCAAAGCCATCAACATCGGCTGAAAAACCAGATCGATTCAGCAGGAGGCCATCATAAGGTTATAAAACCTAGTGAAATCGACAACAAATGATCAATTTCAACCATGCATTGATCAAAAAGTGACCAGAATAGATCTAAAGATACGATAATGCACGAATACAGGATGCAAAACCGGTTCAGGATATAATTAAAGCATTAGGCTGGGAGCTGTAACCTCCTTGCCTGTTACATTCACCAGACTTGGCTGCTTCCGAATACTATTTGCTTTCATCGATGAGACACCCATTGACTGACCAGTACTTATATTCCTATGCGGTAGTCAAAAATTGGGTGAATAATTGGTTTGTTTTTGAAAAGACGAACAGTTTTATTGGCGTAAAATCCACAAATTATGTGAAAGATAAAAATAATATGTCGCCACTAATGGCCAATACTTTGAATAACATTTTCTTATTAGCTCTGCAAAAATTCAGAAATAAAAGGAAAAAAAAAAAGAAAAATCGAAATTAGAATTAGAATTTTTTTAAATTCAACAAATAAATCGAATGTAAAATAATCGGTTAAATCAGCTAAGCATGGTTAATCCATGCTAATGTGTAAGTTATAAACATATGTAGACAGTTATAATACAAGTTATGTATATTTTGTTGTTGTTTGTTATTATATTTATTTAAACAATTGCTGCAACCACTACTACTACCACTACTACAACGGATAACATAAAAACATTGTTGTTCAAATGGCTTAAATCTACATTTTGTTCCTGTTGCTGCTGTTGTTGCTGTTGTTGTTGTTGTTTTATTATCATTTTCATTATATTCACAAGTGTTGTTTTATTTGTTTTTGTTGCATTTACTCATTTTCATAAGTTTTAATGCATTAAGTTATGGAAGTATGTGGAAATATACAGACCAACATATCAAGATTCACCGTATATAAGTGTGTAAATGTGTTACAATTTTATTTAACATGAAAATAAAAACAAAAACAATTGGACTACTTATGAAAGCTGTTAAATATGTTAAATAAAATGTGTTGTGTTGGTCAAGATTGAATAAATACCATATAATGTACGTCTATTGTATATGCATGTGTGTGTGTACTTACATGTAAAATTAATACAGTGAAAAAAAAGAAAAAACTACATACCACAGTGGCATTTCTATTGAGCGGATTTCATTGTGATAGAAAACTTAAAGATTTAAAACAGAGACAGTTTTTCCATATCTATGGCCTGTGTGTTTATATAAAAATCAGTTGTAAAAGAAATATGATTAAATAATGGCGCTATCTTGCCTAGCTGGTTTCTACTAGATAATTAATTATGGGCGGATTTTAAAGTTAACATCGCCAACACAGATGACAAGCGAATTATGTCCAGCTGACAAAGCTAGTATGAAAATTGGCTACTAATATTTATCGAACGTAAAGCAATATAACATCAGATAAGTTAAGACGTAAAGCTTTAGCTATTAAATAATAAACATTCGATCCCTCCTCCCAATTTTTTTTTAAGTTAGTTTGTTAGGATGTACGTTGACATCTATTGAGTATTCTGTTTCAAAACGAAATTTGAAAAAATATTTCTTCGGCAACTACCTGAAAGGTCTGAAAGGGGGAAATAAAACTGTCGTGTGGGGTCAACAGTAAACAATGAATCGGTAGAACTCATGAATAAAATTAACATACAACATAAGTGATGTGAGAAGCTGGGTTGTAATCCTGACTAAATGGTTGTAATAACAACTAATGGTTGATTAGAAAATGAACTTAAATTGGTTTAAACTTAGTTGCACGGTTATCGTACACTACTGACTGTCGAGGTAAAAACATTTTTAAATTTTACCTTTCATGCAACATGGTAGCCAGATTGAAAACCAGACTAAAGAGTTGTTATGATAAACAATGTAAATGTCGTTTCATGGCGATAGTAATCTAGTGTTTAAAAACAATTTTTGTCTTTGCCAAAAGTGCACCACGCCCCCCCTAAGGAAAAAGTTCAACCCAATGAAAGAACATAATTACGATACGGTTCCTATGGCAGAACGTAGATCTCTGCTTAAAGATTGTATCTTTTGTAAGAGATTTCACTGTAACGTACAACCTTACAAAAACATTTTATATCCCTACTTACTATACTCGTATGCATACAAATAAAATTATAGAATAATACTACGACGTATAAAGAATTTTCTTTTTTCTGATGTTAAGGTATATACGAGTATGTTGTCACCGGTTAAGAAAATAAAAGATTTATTACTCAAGCGTCATAGTTGAAAACCTCCTGATGTCATTTTGATCAAACAAATTTTATTATTTTTCGGGTTTTTTTCTTTTTTACCATGAACAAGTTAACATAACTTTTATTTTTAATTCGTCAAGATATTCTGTTGCTTTCGGTAACGCTTTAGAAATAATAAAACGCCACTTTTAAATTGTAACAACCGCAGAATGCAACTCATTAATTTTATTGACGAAAAACTTGATCAAACGGATCAGACGGATCAGACGGATCTCATTATGATTTTCATTCGATTGTGTGTGTGCGATCAAACACAACTTCTAACATGAAGAGAATGCAACCTTTAGAATTCACTTCTATTACTGTTTGGTGTTCATTTTCTCTATAATATGACAAGATAAGAGAAACAATTAAAGACTAGACTAGAAAGCGTTCGATAAGAAATTAACGAGATGATGTCATTATAAAAACCGGAAAAGTCATCGAGAATATTTTTACAAAAGGGGTTGTAATGACTAATTATGTATGTAATGAATGTGACTGCTGAGGTTTGAATCACGGCTTCACGTTTAATAAGCCAACACATTACGTTCTAGACGACGGCAACTTCTGGAAAAGACGGAAATCCATTAAGGGATGTTTATTTTTGTTTAAAATAACAATAAACATAATGGCTACCGCAGATACTTGTTATTAGTAGACTATACATCCTAATACCACATAACGTTCCCCAATCGTACTGCTAATAATCTGTAATCGAATGAAAAACAAAACTTTTCTATCAATTTCATAGAAAAACTTATTAAATACTCTTCAATTTACCATATGCTCTAAAATTTTTAAAACAATAACAACAACAACAACAACAACAACAACAACATCTAAACAATTTGTGAATCACACATATTTAGTGGTTAATTGCTGTTCATTGATGTAAAACATTCCAAAAAGCCTGCAATCTATGAGACCAGCAGTGATAGAATAACGAAAATCCACAACGTACTCGTATAGTGAATTTTGAGTCTCAACTCTGCTAAAATGCATGCAATAGATACGAATCGATATTGTGTAGTGCATGCTGGCTTGCATGCCAGTATGTGTTACGTTCCGGCAGATGCAGGTGTGAAAGTGAAGATTTTTAAAACTTTTATTTTGTGGTACGTGTTAGCATCACTATAAACGGTTTTCATCGTTGCTGTTTGTTGAACAAAATTTTTTGTTTCTTCTCTCTAACCGATGACGAACTGCCTTTAACCGCCAGTTGATGTAAAAGTAATTTGCTGTTGCTGAAAATTTTGTGGTCAGTCACCATGAACAGTAAAAAAAGAAAAAATTTCCTACGTGCCACTTTTATTGGTGACTAATAAATCATGGTGGATTCAAATTTCATCTATCAATGTGTACTTTTTAATCTTCTTTGGTTTTTTTACGAAAATATCTTTGAAATTTGTAAGGCAAGTAAAAATAAAATTTAATTTCATATTTGGCCTATGAAAACAGAGGTTAGGTGTTGAAAAATTTTGAATTTGAACGCACAAAATGTTTTCAAATGAACACAATTTGTTTGAAGAAGAAATTTTCGTTCCGACCAAGTCATATTCTCTCCACAATTCATGCGATTTAGCGCATTTGGACTAGTTTTTATTGTGCTGACAAACTATAAACTTCTGGAGCATTGAAGGCTAATACCAAAATCACCATTGACTCCATACATCCAGCTACTTATGTTGTAAAAAGCAGTTAAAAATATAAAAATAGTGCTCGTTTTATGCAAATTATTTAAAAAAAGAAAAATTCCATGAAACTAATACCAGCAATATTTCCTACGCATATATCGGGTCTTTCATTGAACGTATTGATGCGAGTATGTGTCGAATATAACATCGTTTAAATGGATGTTGCGACTTCTCTGCATCGAACTTATTCGAAATGACTGTGGCACATAAATCAGACTGAATTTGACCGATGGCATGGGTTATGTTGCCCTCGTGGACTGTTGCGGCTTATTAACACACTCTTGCAACTTAACGAAACCTCACTAAAAAAAAATTAATGCGATCTAATTACACGATCTCGGTGGCTAGTTCACATCACTTCTACGTGCAAAATATCCAATTGAAATCACATGTCGTTGGTGTCCAGAACCTCTAAAAACCCAAATTCAACACGTTTATTTGTGCAAGAAGATGATTATTCTGTTGCCTAATGCTCTAGTGCCCATTCAGCGAACACACGTCTTTAGCTATGTTCATTTATCTTCAGTTTCCGGGTTAGGTGAATATTGAATGAGTGCAGGCACAAGTCGCGATGCATAATTCGCCAAGCTGTTGCTGTGATAGTATGCTTGCAAAAGGTTGAGCATACTATCACAGACAACGAGTTTTGTCGACGTACTTATGTTGGGCCATCGTTCACAGACATTGTGCACTTGCACTTATCAACACCATCGTGAATAGTCCTCTCGATAGAACGATTATGGCGATTTCTTATACAAATAAAATAAACATTAAACTTCTAGGTTAACTCATAATAAACAAACAACAAACATAAAACAATAATTAGATTAAAAATTAAATTTTTTCTGCAATTTCTTACAACTGCAATGGTTTACAGTACAGTGCTGTATTGAAGAATGTTAAATTTGTAGATTCACTCGCAATGTTTATTTATTTATTAAGATTTCCAAAGATTTTAACAGACATTTAAACACGTAACTAAATAATTAAAACTTTATTATGAAATATGTTTTGTTTTGTTGTTATTAAACATAATTTGCAATTTGAAGTAATAATTCTAAACATTATGTTCTCAGCAAAAAAACTTTCACTGTCTTTATCGCGAATTCAAATGATAGATTTCAAAGTAAATTTAAAAGAAAAATAATTTTCTCTACCAACAATATTTGATTATACTCGTAATGATTATCAAAAAAATTTTAAATTGTGATGTCGAGAAGACAAGATAAATTAAAGATGTTGGCGTGATGACTGCTACTGTTGTTGCTGCTAGCTAGTAGTTGTATTGCTGCTCCAGTTGGCCGCACAACTCGACCCAAATACCCATTATCATTTGAGAAATTTGTTCATCGATGTCATTGCATAAACACTTACATTCCAGTGCATAAAATTCTAAGTGACGTATTCATTTATCAAATTCTCTGATTTATTTCGCGTATACTCTCTGAATCTCTCACAGTATCTTGCTTCCATTTTCTGTTTGTGAATTGGTTTGATAAAAATGTGGTTTGTGTTGGTAGTGGTTGGTGGTGGTATTATTCTGAAGAACACTCTCAGTTGCAAATGCACTCAAAATCAAGTTAAAAGCTTACCAAGTCTGCATATTCATACAAATTTAGATGAATTTCATAGAATTTTATTACTTCTTGGTATTATTTGCTATTGTTTCTGTTCTGTTTCTGTAGCTGTTGTTGTAATTGTTGTTGGTTTTGTAATTATTTATTTCTATTGTTGTTGTTTTTCTTATCTTAAAATGTTGCTATTAGAATATATTTGTTATAGTTGTTGTTGTTTATTTTTTGTATTCTTAACATAAACAATTCTGATGCTGCTGCTGTCGCTGCTGCTCTTGCTGTTGATGTTTTTCACTTGAGTTGTACCAACACCATGAAGTATGTGACAACCGCACCAAGAACCTGTAAATGGTACATAAAATATATGGAAAGTGAGAGACAGAAAGAGAAAAAAACACAAATTTTGTTAATATTTCATCTCTTTGAGAGAGTATGTAAGGATATGGGGTCATAAGACTGCATAATAATACTTAGTATGTGTGGTATACCGTCAAGTACGTAAGTATGTGTGCAAATTTGAAAAACAAAATTTTACCAAGTTTATGTTCAATGTCTTCCAGACATTTTTATCTTAAAAAAACAAAACAAAAACAAAAACAAAAACAAAAACAAAAAATTTCAAATATGGTTGGCCAGTGATTTTGAGGGTGTGATAAAATCTTGTGTAACTAAAATCGCATTAGCAAGTAACACGTTCAAAAAATAAATGAACGTAAAAGGATTATAAGGAAAACTGCAATCGTTTTTAAAGAAATTTGAATAGTGGATAGAAAGATGATGATGATGCTTAAAAAGAGTTTAAATTTACTAAAAAAGGTGCTGATTTGTTCGTGGCCACTTTTCTAGCATTATGGCATGATAATGGTCTTCCCCGGTCAAACATCAAAAACGAAATATGAAAAAAATATTTCTTCGGCGGCTTCCTCTCAGCAGATTTCTGGCAAAAACTCTGAGAGTAAAACAATTGCCATGAAAAGTTTCTCAAAAATCTGTAGTTCGGAGTTGACTTTAAACTGTAGGTTTAAGTGTAGTGGTGTGAGAAGCTAGGCCGTAATCCTGACTGAAAGGTTGTAATGGTCAATTATGTATGTATGTAATGGTCTTCACAAGGTAGATAGTGTGTTGAAGTGCGTGGTTTATTGCCAAGCATAGACATTTTAAGCAAAACGTTCTATGGAAAAAATATTTGTTTTAGTAGATTCCCTTTAGCACAGTCTCTGGGCAAAAGTCATTGCCATGAAAAATTGTTAAAAAATCTGTCGTGGTTGCTCATGGCAAATTATCTTATATTAGGTGATATTAAAAGTATTCACGGTGTGTTGTCATAGCCGTTTATTGACGTCTTTTATCTTTGGTTGCATCAATCGTTTGATTCTTGTCAAAAACGTAACGGAAACGGTTACAATGGGCTAAAGTTGATAACAGATCAAGCTTCCAATCCTATATTACATACGCCTCTATTATACCATACGCCTCATTTCACTTAAACTTAACAATACCTCTAGGATGTAATATTTTAAAGGAGATATGCAATATAACTGTTGCTTGTAATTAATCCGAATACAGCATAGGGACTGGTATTTAGCACATGAAATTGAGGCAAACTCATTGGCCCTGGTTTATTAGTATTTTTCTATATCGGTATAGTAATGTCGCTTGTTCGAGCATACATCATACATGTATGTTTGAAGGAGGAGAATAAGCTGTATACAAAGAACAAAGAGGAGTTGAACTCTGGGTTCAAGCTTTACTCTGAGTTCATGCTTTACTCATAAAATATATAGTGATTGAAGGATTAATAATGCAAAATATAGAACTACAGCATCATCAACACTAAGGAGATGAACTCGTACTCATGAAATGTATTGTATTGGAATAACAGAAATATAGCTATAGGAGTAAGGAAAGAGGGGCAGCGTGGTGTGCAACAAGTTTTAATTTGAAACGTTGAGTTGGCTACACACAACTCTTTAATTAGAATTACAACTCAGCTTCCCATTCCACTCATGTTGTGTGGGTTAACTTCATCCATGGATAAATGCCATGAAAAATGGTCAAAAATCTGTCAGATTGGTCTTTAAACTATAGGTCCCGACACTCATGTATAAAATTATCATACACAACATAAGTGTTGTGAGAAACTAAATCGAATTGTAATGAAATCTAAACCATCAGCTCATACAGGTACTCATTCTAAATTGGTCTGAGTCTTGCTGACTAAAATAACTTTTGTTGGTTAAAGAAAGAAGAATTCTTTGGTTAAGCAAGTGAAAATACTAAATACAGAATACGATATCAATCAATCTATAACGAATTGAGTATTGCCAACAAAGAATTGTTTCTAGAAAAACATCGGCTTAAATAGCCTGGAAAAAGAGAATTCTAACTGAAGGTTCACCGATACAAAAATAATAAAAATAAATTTTTTAAAGTTATGTGAGACTTATTATCAGAAGTTTTTTTTTATTATTTTTATTTGGTGAAGTAGTAGCAGATGTTCATATTTACATATGTAAACCATGACACAAGATTTTACCTTTTACAACTCAATTAAAACGTCAATAAAAAAATAAAACTGAAACATTGTAAAACGGATAAAAACAACAATAAGCAAACAATATAAACAAACAACAACAAAATTTACATGCGATACGGTAAACAAAAATTGCACAAACAAATGCTTAGGAACTTACGAGCAGTAAACCAATCATAATGCAACAACAACAACATTTAAAAAAAGATCGCAAAGTTACCAGACATAGTAATAAAAACGTTTGTAAAAAGGACGATGAAATATGCTGCAAAGTAATCGTGAATAATTGTCTATGTTTGGACGTATTTGTCTGTAATTCAGAGTTTCATTGAAAACTGCAGAGTTAAGTAATGTGATATTAGAGAACGAAACTTTTGATTGTTTTTTAAAAAGTTATCGGTTAATGTATGTTCTTGTTTAAAGAAATAAAAGATTTACTTTAAATAATGAAACGATTAACAAGCAGATATACGACCAAATTTCTTTTATTATTTACAATGATAGCATTTGTTAAATAATATTGTCGTATTGATTTATTAAAACATTGATTTACAAAAACCATACCGCGACTAAACTGTGTGATATTTATTCTTCTGTTCTTTACTTTACTGGAAACAATTTAAATTTAAATATTCGTAGACCGGGTCAAATATTTGCATACTACATAGTACATAGCGCATACATTGGGGTGGTGTGTGAATTGATACCAATATTAGTCTACAATAAATATTTGTTTATTGAAGTCACGGTATCCTGTGAAAATCTCATGTTACAACTACACCAGCAAAAATCAATATACACGTTTAACTTTGGAAACAAGTGACTATAACCCAGCAAACAATTACGAAACATTTTATTTTTATTGCTCTTTCAAATTTCAATTATTTTCTCAATAGTAATTTCCTTTGCTTTAGAAAATTTCTAAATATTTCCACTTAATGGAACATTTATTATTATTTTAAATTCCTTTTTTCCAAATCAATTATATTGGAAAATTTATTTGCTTGGCATTAATGAATGTAGAAACGTTAAACGTCTGAATTGTTTCCATGTTAAGCAGAATTTTTCCCATTTTTTTTTTTATTTGTCACTGTGTTTACATGTTTTGCCATTTTTGTTTGTGTAAAATGAAAAAAATGGAAAAATTTACATGGAAAAACTACATACCGAAGCGAATAAATCCAATGAGACTGTAAAGAATTTTGCTCCCGAAATGGACATTGCTTTCTGGCATTGCTGACAGACAATTTGTACAAACGTCTTTGCCTCTTCGGAACCATCGTACCAATGACAAGAGTATGCTGCCTCCATAACCGATGAACTCTAAAAGAGAAACAATAACAAACAAATATTATAAAATTTAAAAAGAACAAAAAACAATTGAAAGGAAATTTTAAAAATAAAACTCTTAAAAATCTTCTGCAACTCTATGTGCACCATTCAAATACTTTCATTGTGTAGAGCGCGCATGTAGTGTAAAAAGTTTTTCAGTGCATTTCCGACTTTTGAATTTCCTTTGAAGGAAAATCTTATTCTCTTCTTATTCTGTCTCTTACTATTTTTGCCTCTCACAATTGTTTTTTTTTTCTTTTTCTGTTATTGTCTTTGTTTTATTCTTCGTCTTCTACGATCTCATGGTTAATGCTGTTACGTACTGTTTGCCATTCTGCTGCAATGCCTCAAAACTATCGACGTGGCGGTAACTAAGGCAATGAAATATTTTTTGTTGTAGTTATTGTTAGTGTAGTTAGTGTAGTGCTTTAAACGGAAGTTCTTTAAAGTGCTTTTTTATATTCTATTATTTGCACGAGTCTGGATTTTATATTCAACTTTTGCCAACTTTTTCTAATTTCCTTATTGCATATCAAAACGCAAACAAAGGAAATTTTCAAAAACGTAAACGAACAGCTGTTACGTAGGTTGTTGGAGCAATTTTATTTATTTGTTGTTAAATAAATTATAAATTTTAAAACTAAAAGAACCAAAATTGTAAAGGACGAGACGATTAAAGCTTAAAGTTGTTCAATAACTTGTGAATTCCTAGACACGGTTTTTGAAGCACGTTTGATTAGAAGTCTTTCGTTAAGATTATTGCAAAAAGATGTATAAACTGTAGGCTAGAATGGTTAATGAGACACACATTACAACTGTTATTGACACGTTCAATGTAATAAATGTACCCAAAAATACTGTGTCACCTTTCTAAAGTACAGAGAACATCATAAGTTCCTAAAGATTAAGGAATGTGTGAAGAAGATGTCAGCTGGAGATCTTTTTAGAGTAAATGAGTTGGATCTAGTTAGTTCCAGTAGGCTTGTTCACTCGACTATCTTAGAGGAACTAACGTGGTGGGGTCATGTTATTTTATCAACTAAATTAACGGATTACATTGTCACGAAAGTTCACTTCTACTCTACACGAAATATGACAATACTTGATACAGAATTCTGTTTAGATTTTGATAAACTCTTTGACTGCTGGGACATTTTCACTGACAGGTCCAAAATGGAGACCGGCAAAGGTGCAGGATTCTTCATTTTTGGGTTAAGCATTACGAATTTATATAAGTTTCTGAAGGAATATAGTGTTTTTCAAGCGGAGGTGCCGTTAAGGCCACCCAACCAGTTAGAAAACATAAGCCGAAAAGTTTAAGGCGTACAGTTTACGTAGACAATCCGGTAGCGGCAAAGGTTTTGAGTTGATATGTTTTTAGATCGACGTAAGTGACATTTTGTCAGATTAGACAATCTGGTTACAAAGGTGCAGATGAATTGGTAAGATCAGGTATAGGTTTAAAAGCTACAACAAAAGAAAAATCGATGACATCACTAATAGGCTTCTTTGGAATTATTGTGGAAAAGTTAGAACCACTTGTTAGCCGTATATTGGGATGCAGAGTGGATTGTAGGGTTGTAAGACCTCAGCCTAGATAACTAGAAGAAATTGAAATTTGAAAAAACGACTTATTCTCAGCAGTCTTCTGGGAAAAATATTGTGAGTCAATAAAATTGACTCAAAAAATCTGTCGTTCGAGGTTTGAACCGAGGCCTCATGTTTAATAAGCCAACATAAACATTTTTCCACTATGATTACAAAGCAAAAATTTAGATTGTTCCAAATTAGTCTTGCTTGAGTTGAGTCTCTGCAGAGATGATCTGGGTGCATCGGCGTCATGGAAGCTCATATACTTGCGAGCTCATCTAACTGTATACCGAATTGATCTGTGATCAAGCAGGTGGTAACGCTATTATTCCTGTCCAAATGGTCCCAATCTGATCTTGAGTCAATTACAAGAAACTGACTGCTTAGATGTTGGGCTGACTGTCAGATAGTACACCCATGTGTCGTCGTCTCCACTTCCTATCCAATTTGAATTGTGCATGTCTTTCGAAGGCATAAACTCCTGCTTGGAAAATACCTCCTTCTTATGCGTCTATACTTTCTTGATCAATCTGTATACCACAGAACATCTTTCTTAAAACGGTATGTACCAATCACATTGCTGCATTCAGTATTATGATTTAGTCGTGCTGCGAAGCATTTCCGGTATCTGTCCAGAGACATGTTGGACTTGTTTTTCCATACAAAAAAATGTTCGCCTTACAGTTACGAAGTTTTTACTTCGACGTACTGAATAAATGATGATTAAATTGGTAAGATGCATCGAGTATTTTTAAAATATCATTACGTATCATTCATCTCTACTACATCTCTACTTGTTCCAATATATAATGGATAACTTTTTTTTTCTGTGACGAATTCGCCTGATAAGAAGCTTGTGAAATTCGATTACTTCAGTTTTTGCAATGTTAATTGATTTCTCCCAATTATCCTGAATTTTCTTTAATAAAGAGAAAGAGATAAGGTTTCTAGGTTTCTGATAGTAATCTATACTGTATTACAAGAGTTATCCTTCAGAGAAGGCAGAGAGGCACATAAAATAACTACGATACCTTGTACTACAAACTAAGGTATTCAACAGTATTCAGCAGAATGCTTCAATAATTTCTACTTTGTTTACTTATTCTTATAACGGTATTAATTAGAATTTAGTATGATTGGAATAACTTGAACAATATTCTGTTATTTTAAAAATACTCACCTATATTGCAGTGTGATTACACATAAACAGTTGAAATTTATCAATAAGAGATACAAATATTGATTGACTCACCTCTTCAATTAAACGATTGCCAAAAATACAGAAATGAAACACTTGGGCCAATGCATAACACAAATAACCGATAACGGTAAAAGCGTAAACATTTACACCCGTTATTTTGGTTGCCTGATATGCCAACAACGTCAATTTAATGGTTGATGTCAACATGTGTAAAAGTAATGCGGCGCCATACGTATCACCAATGGCAGCAACTAATCTGTAAATGTACAATAACAATAACAATAACAATACCAACAACAATAACACATACATTAATACATTATCTATGACATATATGTATGTATATGTGTAAACATATGAATATGCACACATATTTAGAAAGGAATACCGTTAAAATGTCAAGTTATACAGGGTTGGGTAAAAAGAAAAATCATGTTATTTTTCAAAGAACAAAAAAAAAAAAAAAAAAAGAGAGGAAGAAAGGTGAAAGAAAAATATTATGATTTAAAGTAAATACATATACAGACTGAGTACATAGTAGTACCATTCATACATTGCCACTCTCTCATCTCCTTCTCCTAGTGTGTAAGAAAGTACGATCGTTTTGTCCTTGTTTAAAGGTAGATTTGTCCTGTGGATTAGTATGTAAGTTGCACATAGCTCAAGGGATATGAGTATGTACATATGTATTTATGTATGTATTAGTATTTATATTCAAATGTATATCCCGCAATTATTGAAATATTGAAAATCAATTTGATTTGCCCTACAAGAATCCGCATTTTGCTTTTAGTTTTGTCATCTTTTGGGAATTTGCTTTGCTTAGAAAACAGAAGGGCATGCAAAAGTCAACTTCTAGAATAGAAATAAATTTTTTTTGTTCATCAATACTATCCAACAGTTCTAATATGAATATAATAACACGTTTTAATTGATAAGACAATGCATATTATACGATCCTTTTAGCGTAAAGTTCAAATTTCATTGTGTTTAATTCAATCTGACTGACTATGTTACGTTCTGATCTTTATGTACTATGTGACGTGAATGATGGTGCTATCGTAAGTTAATTATTTTCTTATTTTTCAAAACTGATTGCTCAATTGTTGAAAAAATCAAAATTAAAGGTTAAGCTGTTGCCAATAGATTGCTTATACTTTTCTAAACAGTGCTTCTTTGCTTTCGGGGCACTAAAGCCGAATCTGGTGTCAGTAATTTTTCATCAGATTATCGAGATATTCTAACCTATATTTGAGTGGATATTACATACCGAATTAATTGTTTTATCTGTAAAATCTGCTGCTGCAGTATCTGAAAATGCTAATCTTGTACATTCAAAATGTTTTTTCAATTTTTACGAGATCATTTATTGTCCTGGAGATATGTTTGACTGAATGAATATGTTAAGTATTTTAGAGTTTTCATTAAAGTTTTATCAAAACAATGAAAACTCTCAAGTACAAATACTTTTCATTGAACGATATCATAACACTTCAAACACTTTAAAAGAGGTTTTGAGTTTAAATTTCAATTCATTTTTTAAATTTAGTTTGTAAGGAATTTTTAATCAAATTGGAATCAATCTGTCAATCAAAACAACTTCATAATTATCCATTACAGTCCTTAAGGCGGAAATACAGAGTGGATTCTCATACCACCTAAGCTATATGCGTTCATTTTTATCCATTAGTGGTGTGTGATGTCGACGACAGACTTGAAAAGTTTTTTCATGGCAATTAGTTTACTTTCGGCTAACAGAGCAGAGTTTCGCTCTCTCAAATTATCGCCTAGCCAACACAATACGTCTTTATTACGTAAAAATGAAAAGTATTGATTAGATTTCTTAAAGCTTCAGGATTTCTTTTATAATATTTGTAGTGCGGAGTAGTATGTCCATTAAAAGAAATGACAAAATTCAATGAAACTGTCGCGAATAAAGAAATTTTATGCGTAAAAAAAATTGCTATTATTTCGATAACAACTGTGAATAAAACGATTATTTTTCCAATTCAATAAGATTTTGTTTTCATCAAATCACTTCCTTTCAATGATTCATTAACTACTGGTTTGTAATTTTTTTTTTTTT
>QOCX01000354.1:168285-201232 GCA_005959815.1 Sarcophaga bullata | reverse complement strand
CCAAAAAGGGCATTTGCATTACATTGCCACTCAAAATACATATTTTTTATTTATTTTGTTTCAAAGTGTTTTCATACACATTACAGTCATAATAATATACGATTAAATATATACGATTAAAGTACCAAAAAGCAGAATTCGTACCACTTCGTCCCTCAAAATACATACATGTTATATATTTATTTTGTTAAAATTGTTTTGTGAGCACAATGAGAACATAACATAAGTATTTATTTCTTATAAAATAATTTCTTATTGTTATTTTAATTAAAAATTAAAAATTTTGTTATATGCATGCAATAATTTAAAGGTTTTATATAAATAAACATGAAGTACCAAAGAGGGCATTTGTTGTTGTTTATCGCAAAGAAGGGGAATAACATATAAAACAATTGTTGTTGTTAGACTAGGCACACAAAATTGTGCGAATAATAAAAAAATTAATTGAAACTGAACCCTATTTCCATCGAAACACTTTTAATCACCTTTCTAGTTGAAATATGTAACTCTGCACTTACCTAAATTCTCCTCGCGATGAAATGAAGTTTTATCAACAAAGGCAGAAGCCCTAAAATTCATACTGCTTGATATGTCGGGAAAGTATACCAAGCTCTGAAGCTTACAGATAGTTAACAGATTGGGAGAACTCTTAAATCTTGTTTGGCTTCAGTCGACAATATAAATTTCCAATAACCTTACTATATTGGGAGAGAAGTTTTACCTTACTTTAGAAATTTCACTTTCGTGTCGACTTATTGATTATTTAAGAAACGTTGATAAGAAAACTTCATTTGCTTTACACGAAAGCTTTTTTCTTTATTTGCATTAACCTATGAGTTTCAGTCGTAGTCTAGTAGGTAGTGTGTTGGCTTATTAGACCAAAGGCCAGGGTTCGAATCCCCGGTCAGACATCAAAAACGAAATATGAAAAAAATATTTCTTCGGCGACTTCCTCTCAGCAGATTTCTGACAAAAACTCTGAGAGTAAATAAAATTGACATGAAAAGTTTCTCAAAAAAATCTGTCGTTCGGAGTCGACTTTAAACTGTAGGTCCCGCCACTCATATATAAAATTAGCACACACAACATAAGTGGTGTGAGAAGCTAGGCCGTAATCCTGACTGAAGGGTTGTAATGGCCAATTATGTATGTATGTATGAGTTTCAGCAATAATGCAGTTTACTCCTGAAATCAAAATAATTAGTCCATTTTCGGATGGTCCTTTTCTGGCTTTAGTGTCATTTTAACTATAGTAAAATTCTATCGTAGTCTAGTAGGTAGTGTGTTGGTTTATTAGACGTAAGAATAAAATATGTGGCAACCTTATAACCATATTGTTTCTGATTATGTTTAAACAAGGAGACCGTACCAGAACAATGACGGACTAGTCATTTGACTGTCATTTGTGATGGGTATACACAACACTCGTTCCCATCAAGTTATTGAGGCCAATAAGAAAAACTTGATGTACACATTCGTGTACGTCTGATGTTGTTTCTCTTTTTAACGTATGAATTCTTTCGACTGTAAAACATATATTTAACCTGCTCACTCTACTGCTGTTCTTAAATCACAGTTGATGTTGACGTGACTGAAAGTTGAATAGAAAATTGATTACAGTTGACTAGTCAAACTTGATGTATACACCAGTCACGATTGTCATGTATATGGGGCACAGTTTACTACCAAATTGATTCATACTTTTTATTAAAAAACTTAATTTTTTTATAAGCAATTTATTTTCATATTAATTTTAATGCATAATTAAACACTGTTAATAGTTAACATTTTGATATTTGAAGAAAAATATTTAAAATAATCCACTTAGTCAGGAGGTGGTTCACAACCGAATTCTTTTGTCGTCAATTTTTGTCGTTGTTATGGTAGACGAACTCCTCCATGACTTTATCCCTCACAGTTCTTGAATGTATCGGCAGCTTTAGTTTTACAATGAGCTAGTAAAAAAATTTATTAGATACTGGTCAAATGATTAACACAGAAAAAATACTTACATTTCCACACATTTATGGTCCTTTCATAGTCCAAATCGATTTCATGTCCTACTATATTTTTTATCTTACATTTTTTTATTTATTAATGCCTCTTTTTTATTCATTTTTTTCAAAGTTAAAAATTTTATAACACTTTTAAAACTTTCATTTTAAAATTTATCTCAAATGAAATTTTTTCTGTTGAAAGATATGGTCAGGAATTGACGTCATAAAGTCTAGTAGTCAAAAGACCGGTCATTTTACCGTCGCTAATGATGTGTAACAAAACGGTCATTTTGTCGTGACTAATGGTGTATCAAAAGACCGGTCATTTGCTGATGTATGTTGTAAACGCAACTCTACAGCTGAAAAGTACTATAAAATGCTATGGTCATTTATTTCTTGTAGATAGACTTCTTGCCCTCTGCTATGGTTTTTTAAGATAGTGGAGATAGTTTATTGTCTTCACTTTATTTCGATTAACCACAAGTGACTTAAATGTAATAGGTATTTTTCAAGATCTGGTGTAGTGTAAAATTCTTTAAAATATTTTGTAAATTGTACCATCTTTGGTAAACATTTTTGTGAATATAGTAAGTCTGGCTCTGAAGACGACCTCATCGTCTTTCAGATAATAATCTTTCCGCGTCCACAGAATAGACTTTGTTATCTCTATTTGGTTACCACACGCTGAGTGGCAGTGGATGAATATTACATGTGTTTCTGTTTCAAACATAAGTTAGTTTCTTTATAATATATTTGGTAAATGACTATTACCCCAGCGAAAGTTTTTGAGAAAAGAATTAACATTTATAGCTCCCGCTCGAATGAATTGTTGCAGAAGTATAAGATGTTTCATTATCATAAGACTTAGTGGAATACGTGGTTGGTAAGAAAGAAAAACATGTTCTTGAAATGTCACTTTCAGCGATCGAAAAACCTTACCCTAAGTGCTTAGTTCAGAAAACCGACGCTTATATTTTAAGAACTTATAAAAATATTTAGTAGTTTATTTTACATTAGATTTTAATCGACTTGAACGCAAATTAGTCAGCGGTGTTGAATTCAGATCTTGGCATACCATATTATTGAAAGCCGACAGATAAAATAGTTTTTCTGTATTGCCGTTCCGTGCCTACAAAAATGGCTGGACGCAAGTATCAGTGAACAGTATTAACAAACAACAAAATAGGCTAAATGTATTTGTGGAAAATATTACTGCTACAACGAATAAATCCCTTAATTATGTAAAAAATTTTAGGGTTACACTGCAGGTCTATGCTAATTTTAACATTTTGCATACACAACTAAAGAAATATCCGGTATTGTAATGATGAGCAAAATAAATATGCTACCTCATGACATTATTAACCGAAAAAGAAAGAGCTAAATACGATATTACAGTAGAAGCTCTGCCCGATATTATAACCAGTATAATGTTTTGCTTCAGTATACAGAAGAAAGTATTCTAGAGCTTTGCTCACACCGACATTCGAAGTTGAATTCTCAAATAGAACAGGTTGTGGTACAAGGAAAAGTAGTGTATGAAAGTAAGGAAAATATATTGGCAAGAATGAACCCTCCTTCGCATGGTAGTCATATTGTCGTTGCGCGAAAGCTTAGTTACAATGATCTGACTTGACTATTCTGAAGGGTGTCCCTATAACAAGAAACCTAGTCATGTCTGATGGGTTTAACTGTGTCAAACGGATTGTCAGTGAGTACTACAAACTAAGAACTACCAATCTTATCAATCTGAAGCGGAAGAGTAAATCGGGTTACAAAAACTAACTTTGGTTCTTAAAGAAGAAGAGAGAAAACTGAAGAAGAAACGTACCTTTCGTTATGCGGTACTAGAACGCTGCCGCTTCTGATCTGAAAATCAATAACGCCGATGAACAGTGAACATGTTAAACAAATGACGCGGCCAGACGGTACGTTCCAAACATGGAAAGGTGTGGCATCTGCAGCAAAGCTAATGGCGGCCACCTCCAAATAGGATCGACCACCATTCTCAGCGGCAACGGTTGTTAAGCTAAACCTGATGCAAAGCCTCATGCAAAACCTCATGCAACAGATACTAAGCTTTCATAGCCAAAGCGCCAGCAATTGGATGAAATCACTCAGATGGCAAAGAACAAGCGGTTTAAACCTTCAGAAAGTTTTAACTCACTACCTAATATCCTAATATACCGTAGGGAAGCTGACAAACAGTAATTGGCTCATTTGGGAGGAGAGGATCATGTGAGCTTTACTTGACACCATGAAGCTGGCCGACTGCAATAGACATATATATCCGAAGGCTCTAATCGTTTTTACTGGAAACTTTCGAGAAACTCATTGATATATACGTTGCGAGCAAATTTGGAGTCAACAGCTTCAGTAGTACGCATCACGCCTATCGTAGAGGCATTTAACAATGTAACTACAGAGGGAGTCCCGATGGCTAGCAAGCAACGCGCTACTAAATTTCAAGTGCCGAGATGGTTTGTGATTGTCTGTTTGTTTATTAATCATATTTGCGGTTTTAATGTAAAACCAATGGGTCATTTAAAAAAAAAGAATTTTTTTTTTAAATTAAATTTGTCGTTGACTACCTCTTTCCTTTCTCCTACAACAAATGTTCTGGCATATCAACACAATGTAGTACTTGAGTAGGACCCATCTATTGAGTGTTAGTCTTAAAAAGAGTCAATAAACACCGATATGGTGAACATTGACTCGAGTGACATGGTACATAGAATAATAAAAATATGTTATCATCTAGGAGCATCCAATCTCTATTTTCGTTATCCTTCATTCAGAAAAAGGACACGCCAAATCCTCATGGAAATAAAACTCGTAAGCTGACTACAACAAATGATACTAGCCACGGGAAAGCATCTTCACCGATGGCTCAAACATGAAATGTTGATTACCTAACCGGGTAAAATACAAGGCCAATATTTTTGTTAAGCTAATGTTAATAATATTAAATAGAATTTTTATCGAGTATTTTATTTATTATCAGAGTATATACTTTTGTATCTAATTGTAAACATTTATTGTCTATAATCAGCGTCCGCGAAGATTAGGTTAATATAATTCGTACACATGGTATTGATTATTTTTAGATATTTAATATTTTGCAATCTTGGAAAATACTTTTTTATTTTTATTTCTTTTGTGTTTAATACCTAAAGCTTATTTAATGGTTTTATTAAGATTGATTTTTATTTTAGCAAATGTATATAGAAATTACATTATATTCATATTGTATTACCTTGCCATGCTCTGCCTTGCCTTTTATATAGCGACGTAAACTGTCTGATGAATGTTCTCGTAGGCGAAGGTTCTAGTCTTCGTTTCTAGTCTTTGTTTCTAGTAGTAAACAACGTGTTTACATTCATACATGTTTGCATGCTTGTTGTTAGTGTAGGTTGTTTACGCTTGTCCCTGCTGTTGTTGTTGTTTGTTATTTACTTGCTTATCCCTTTTTCGTTGTTCTGATGTTGTTGTTTTATTCTTCTTTATTTGTCAATCAGGCAAACAAGTCCGTTGTTTTTGTTTTTATAGTTTTTGTTTAACATTTTAATGTTAAACGAAGTTACACCATTTCCACTTTCGTAACACTGCCGCCCACTTAAGCCTTTTCGTCCCGAATAGGCTCATTATCTCTTCTCCATATTTCGCTAGTTGCTCTACGAGTACGACTTTCATCTTTACTCGGGAGCTATAAACTTTCTGTGTCCTGTACATTACTTCGTTTAGTCTTTTAATTTTATTTAAAAGACATACTACTTCCTCTACTACTTTCGTTTTCTGCCCTCTACTTACTGGAAGTCTGGAAATCGGGCGAGCAGTCTCCTGGGCTAGTGCGAAGGCCACGGTCTCTGCTAGTCCCACACCTGCTAGTTCCACATTGACGTCATTTCGATGGTAGATTGCATGTGAATTTAGACGTTTTCCCGAAGACATGATCAATAATCGTTTCAACTTCCCATTCTTTTTCTTCGTCAATTGGTTTCTTACTTCCTCGTCCGGCGGCTGTCTTTCCTCCTGTATTTTTGGCTAGTGTAGAACCTTGCTTCGCCGATTGTTTTTGTTTCTTCATATATCCCTCAATGATTTCAGGACAACTAAGTGTTTCCTCCGGCTCCCAGGTATCGTCAACCTTTGCATATCCCTTCCTTCTGATTAGGAAATACGACACCCCACGTTCCGTCTTGTGACCAACAATGTCCTTAACTTCGTATTCTGCCTCTTCACTGTCATCGGCTTCTTCATCATCTTCGCCATCATTGTCTTTATGAGAAGCTTTCTTGGCTTTAGTTTTTCCTTTGACAGCTCCCTTCGCTTTGCCATCAGATTTACTTCTATCCTCCTTTGGGCTGCCGCCATTTAATGGCCCATCGCCACCTTCTACGTCTGAGGTTTTCTTTTCTAAACTTGAATCTTCCGTGTCAACCGTCTTTCCTTGAATTGACACTTTTTCCTCGATACTAGTACTCCTCTTGCTGATAGAGTCTTTTGTTTTCTGCAGCTTCTCCTCAAATATCCTTTCAATTTTTGCCACCAACGTTTCTTGCATTTTTTCCATTTTCTGCTCAGAGGCTTCTTGCATTTTTTCCAATTTCTGATCAGTTTCTTTTCGAGACTCTGCATGTAGCTTTTGGTTTTCTGCTTTAGCATCGGCAAATAACTTTTGCATTTGTTCCGTCAAAGCGGCTACAAACGAATTTATGTCCATGGGTCTGGGGGTTGCAGGAGCCTGTAACTCTCGTTCCTCCTCATCTTCGAACTCGTAAGAATCGATATCGATGCCCTGATGCTGAAGTTCCTCCCTTAACCGGCTTTGGAGTTCATTTTTCGTGCCCGTTGTGGGCAGCTCTAATTTATCCAACCCTGGTTTAAGCCGTTCCACTCTTAATTCGGAGAGTTTCATTTTTGTTTTTCTTCTTTTATTTATCTATTTTTACTTTTAGATTTTGCAATCCCACTTCTGACACCAGTTGTTACGTTTTTACCTTTTAAAAACGTTTAAAATATGAGCTCGTAGATTGCAAATAAAAATAAAAATAAATTTGTGTTTAATTTTAATAAAATCCTTTATTAATCACACAACTTTTGTGTGCCACTGTTCACAACTGATTCTAACAACAACAATTGCTTCTTTGTTATTCCTTTGTTTATGCCCTTTGCGATAAACAATAACAATTATCACACAATTGTTCTGTAGATCTTTGTAATGGAGATCTTCAAACCACGATTGGTTTACTTCACACGCAACTCGTCTTCACACAAGACTAACTGATCTTCTACTCCGACTCTGCATGTTCTGCCTTGCCTTTTATATAGCGACGTAAACTGTCTGATGAATGTTCTCGTAGGCGAAGGTTCTAGTCTTCGCCTTCAAGAGAATTCTATGAATGTGAACAATATGTAAAATATATGTAAACAATATGTTTACATTCATACATGTTTGCATGCTTGTTGTTATTGTAGGTTGTTTACGCTTGTCCCTGCTGTTGTTGTTGTTTTTTGTTTACTTGCTTATCCCTTTTTCGTTGTACTGATGTTGTTGTTTTATTCTTCTTTATTTGTCAATCAGGCAAACAAGTCCGTTGTTTTTGTTTTTGTAGCTTTTGTTTAACATTTTAATGTTAAACATTTTAACATTTTGTTTAACATTTTAATGTTAAATAAAGTTACACCATTTCCATTTTCGTAACAATATCATTTCATTTTCATTTTATTTAATGTTCTATAATTTCTAATGAATTAATTTTATTAAGATTATGAATTGTTTGAATTTAATATTAACGGCTAGGGAGTTTGTTTATATATATTATGTGTATGTTCATTTATTTCTAATTTGTTTTATTATTAATTTTATTAGTATTAACATTTAGAAGAATAAGTTCTTCTAACTTTAAGTTCGGGTTATCAACCAGAACGTTTACAGGCGAGTGTTTACTTATTATTTTATACCTTTGTATACCGGGCATTTGTAGAAACAAATGGCGGCACTGATGCTCTTTGAGCAGAGAATGGACGATAATGACAATGTCTTAGGTATAATTAATATGGCCTACGTACCTATAGACTGCATTACACCTGACTCCGCTTTCGATTTACGTTTAGCAATAGATCGTGGTATAAGCGTTGAACGTAACAAAAAGTTTACACAACGGTAAATTCTTTTCAATTCATACAGAATCAAATGGTCCCATACAAATTTCAAATGGGTTAACACACCTGCTAAGCGACCAGAGATATGGCTCGGTATATACAAGTTAATATATTAGTATAAAACAAATGTGGCATTACTTTAAATTCAATTTCTTTGAGGACCATCATTACAACTTATTTTTAACTAAAGGCATGATTTAACAAACAGTACAGAATAAGGTAAAACTGACAATTAAGCTAAAGTTGAGGGCGTACGTCGTTACCACTTCGTTTTTAAAGAATTTGTCTAATTTGTCAAAAGTTATCGATATTGCTTCGTGACTGTCATATTTTTAAGAAAGTTAACTTTATTTTGTCAGTAGATTCTAGTAATAAAATAAAGTTAAGGGTGTTTTTAGAGTTCACGTTAACTAAATTCACTTTTTATTAAACCCAACTTTAATGGCCTGTAATGTTTCTAGTGTTCAAAATTTTTTAGTCTCAAGTTTGTACTGTGCTAACTGACATAGTAGGTAATTTTAAAATGAAAACTTCATTAAATATAGATTACACGATTCGGCAATGAAAATACACGCGAGTAACTACATAGTCTAGGTTGTTCACTAAGTTGAGTGGGCCTCAAAAACACTTTTTTTATATTCCTCGAACCCTCCAAACTTGTTTTATTTGACAACAACTGTTTTTTATCTTTTCACACAAAATTATTGATTATCTAAATATCTTGAATCCAAAGTTTTTAGAAAGGAGAGAGATTAACATTTAAAATGGTGTACATAAATATTTTGTTCAGACTAATATGTTATGAGTTTTAATTGGGTAAACTCGGAAAATATGATTTTCTTCTAATTTTTTTAAGTTCATCTATCCTTAATTGCAAAATTTAATTAAAAAATATAAGATAAGTGATGACGTTCTGAAAGTGCATTATCTTGTGAAGAGATTGACATTTCGTTTGATCAAATCGAACAAAAATTATTGTAGTTATTATTTAAATAGTAGCAGCAGTTGTGTTATATTTTTTATATATGTTATCTTATCAAATGAACTTTCAGTTCAAAAATTTTCAGAATTTATGATGGATCTTGATTGTTTATCGCAAAATGTGTTTATTTTACGTTTGCACGACTACCAGAAGTCATTTAATATTTGTATTTTTTGCAAATATTATTCCTCTCTGCGCAAACATTGGCCAACTTCTGGTAGTAGCTCAAACGTAAATTTGACACATTTTACGATAAACAGTCAAGATCCATCAAAAATGAAATGAAAAGATTTGAACTAAAAATTCATTTTAAAAAATATACATATGAAAAATACATATCGACAGTTTGACTCTTTAAGTAGTAAGTACGCTAATTTTTATCCTATTTGATCAAACGAAGCGTCAATCTCTTCACAAGATAATGCACTTTCAGAATGTCATCACTTATTTCATATTTATTATTTCATATTTGCTACTATGAACGGACAAGCTTGAAAAAATATGAAAACATTCGCAATTGTCAAGTTTACATCACCAAACCTCATAGCATATTAAGTCAAATAATATATGTATGTGTATCGTTTCAAAAGCCAATCCCTCTCGTTTCTAATAAGGTTTAAATTTTGGACATTGTTTCAGAAATGTTTGTGTAATCAATAAATTTGTTCGTAAAGTCCAAAAAATAGGTTTTGTGAAATAAAACAAGTTTGGAGGGATCGAGGAATATAAAATAAATTTTTTGAGTTCTACTCAACTAACTGAACAACTTAGACTAGGTAGTTACTCAAATGTATATTTATTTTTGGTATTTTGTCGCATAATGTTATTGTTACGAAAATAGAAAAATTTAGGTACTGGTGTTTACAATTATAAACTAAAGCTACAAAAACAAGAAAAAACAATGATTTATGTATTTATTAGCAGTGTTTATAATGCTTTTACATTACACTTAAGAAAATATTTAATTCAATTAATTTAATTTAAAGCTTTAATTTAATTTACTTTGTTATTTCTAATAAAATTTACAACTTTTTTTTTCTAAAAGTGCTAATATTTCCTTCATTTTTTATGCTAAATGGCGTCATGTTATTATTTCTAAAGGCCATTATTACAACTTGCCGTTAAAGTTGGGTTTAGTTAAGGGTTCCTTTAGCTAAAGGAAACTGCAAGATTACCATTAACTTATATTCGTTTTTACAACTTACAGTTAAAATAAAGTTAACTTTTTTAAAAATAGGACAATGCCGGTGCAATATCGATAACTTTTGATATGCCAAGTTCAAAGATAAAGTGAACTTTAAACGTTAAAGGGAGGACGATCTTCCTGTTAGCTTAACGCTCACTTCTATCTTATTGGGTACTCATAATAATGAAAAACAATTTATCTACCCGGTAAAATCCTCCTTTTAGTTAACGGCAAATAGTAATAATGGCCCCAAGGCTTTTGTAACAAACGGTGCGTTGCATTAGTACCTGAACGTATTTATTTAAGTGCATTATTATTCCATAGATTATAGGGTTGAGAATCGCCAACATATTGTAGTTGCTCTATTAGATATTCAGGTGCGTTGCCCATTTACATTTTCTTGATGAAGATCAGTGTCATTAATTCTATTCTTTGACGAATGTTCATCCATCCATTTTCCTTCCAATTTTTTTTTTACATATTTATTCTAAATATTCTTTAAAATTTAAGTCTTTATCTATTAAAAACTCCAGATATTTTATTTTAATTACTTTTCTTTACTATATTCCCATTGATTTGCTTATTGCTTTATTTTCGTTTAATTTTAATTTGTTCATTTTTAGCCGCTTGGTAATTTTGTAAATGGACATGAACAAAATTAACAATTGATTGAAAATGAACAAATTAAACATAATAATAATAACATAATTCATCTGTTGGTGCTTCTGAAAAAATTAGAGTATCATCAACGTAAAGTAATACTTCACACTTTTCCAAAACGTTCTCCAATTTATTGATATATATGATGTATACCGTAGTTATATAGTTTTTTTTAATAAAATATCACGATCGATTGTTTCAAATGCTGTTTTAAAATCCAGAAAAATATCTAAAATTTTATAATTTTTCTTCAAGTATTTCTATCTATTTATAACGTAATTTAAAGCAGTCATGCATGAATGTTTTTTTTTCGGAATCCTGATTGATATTTTGAAAGAACTCTATGTTTTTGTATATGCTCTTCTAATTGGTTTTTGACATTTTTTCGAGCAATTTTTCACATGTTTTTAGGCAATTGATAACCCGAAAGTCTTCACGGCTTATTGTATTTTTACTTTTTAACTATATCACCTAGTGTCCCAGTTATCTCATATTAAGTTGTTATTTATTCTATTGTCATCTGCTTTTTATTCAGTGCACAAATTCAATGGAACTATTTATTTCCTTAAAATATTTATTAAATTTATCAGCTATTTGTATATTATCATTTATTGAACAGTTTTCAACAAGTTTAATTTCGAAAAGTCCTAGAGGAGGCTAGGACAGGAATGAATCACTGATCCTGAAACCGCTATTCCCTAAATCAAGGAAAACGCCAGTTGTCTCTACCGACGGCAATTGCAACATCAAGTTATTTCATCTGTCTACGGCAGATGAATAAAACAATAAAATAAAGGTACTCCACTGTGTATCCCGTCCCAGTGAAGAATTCAACGATAAATGTACTCAATTGTGCATCCCGAGCTAGTGAATGATTTATCAACAAAGGTCTTATTTATGCAACCAATTCTAGGTTTATCATCATAATACAAGCTGAACAACAAGATGTCTGTCCACAAGGCTAAGTAAAGTACATCAAATCACAGGGAGAAAAGGTGTGTACTGTGTATATTAGTTATTTTGTGCAACATATTTTCTCTATAAATTAAATAAAAATCAAAAAGCGGGTGAATATCAACATAAAAAGTGTCCATGTAGCATAAAATTAATATTTATGGTAAACCATACATGAAATATTTCTACAAGAAAAGGATTAAAGATCACAAAACCACTAATGAAAACACTAAATATACCACTAATTACAACTCTATAGAAAGTACCATCACTAATAAAGAAGGAGACAATTATAAATCTACTCATCAAAAAACTCTCAACTAACGGTATATATTTCAATTCATTTCGTTCCAACAACATCAAGTGCACCCAACAGAAAAACAAATCCACAGTTTAATTTATACTAAAGTAGAAGAGGCCAAAGAAAAAAATAACAAATTGATAAAAATTTAAATAACCGCTATATACAAGAACAAATTTAAACAGTCAACTCCAGTTGTTCATCTTGTGTGTAACGATATTAGACCAGTATTTTTATAAGTCAGAGATATCCAACCAGCAAAAACACGAGGGACAGTATTGAGTACCGGTGAGTTTACAAATAATTTGATGCAAAATGTTAAATCGGTTGGATTCATAAGGATTTTTAATACAGATCAAATACAGTTAAAAGATACTCCACAGATTAATTCTTATATTTGATGGTGAATAAGAACAAAATTTTGTTTTCGATTTTTTGGAAAAATTTGAAAGCCATTTATTATACATTGAGGATAAAGGTAATTTCTGGTGCTTTATTTAAATATTTGGAAATTTATTTCAATTAAAGGAGGAGGCCGAAAAAGTGTTAACGATTTTTTTACAATATTTGTTATAATATTCAAAGGGTTAAGTTTCGGTCAGGGTTTTCATAATAGCAGCATCAAAAAGAAGGTGCAAATTTTGCGCCAGTTTTGATAGAAACTATCCTGCAATTTCCACAACCACATTTCTGGACGTAAAGCAACAGGAATTGCAACGGGGAGGTGGGAAAAGTTAATTGAGCCCTATGGGGAATATATGATGGAAGACAAGGTACAACAAGAAGAATATGCGAAAGATCAGGTATCCTTAAAACATGATGGGGCTTAAAACTTATACGAGTCTACAAAAATGAAAATTCTGGAAAAAAGGTAAGAGTTTACATCAACCGAACATCAACAATCGAGCTTCAGGCCCATATTAAAGTCACCAGCATGCGAAATACAGGATTTTGAGGGTGGTTTCTCCAAGTGGCCGACTTTAGAAGATATGTTCCAGGCGGTGATCGGAAATGATTATTCTATTGCTCCAGCACAGAATCCATATTATTTGCGAAGCAAATTCAGGGGCGAGGCCTACCAAGCCATAAAAGATTTTCGCTTGCTAGATAGTAATTATAGTTTAGCTTGGGAAAACTTAAAGAGTAGATTTGAAAACAAAAGACTTTCGGTGCAGGACAAAGTAAAAAAGGGTCGTGCAGTTCAGTCCAGTTAAAATGAATCGGTCAAATCGTTGAGGTATATCCAAAATACAGTTAACGACTGTCTGGCAGTCTTGAAGAATTATAAATCGAATTGCATGATAATGATCCTTTTTTGATTCATGTCGTAGTTTCAAAGCTTTCGGATGAAACTGTTAAGGAATTGGAGATGTCATAAAAAAATCGTCGTGAACTACCTACTTGGCCACAATTAAATGACTTTCATTTGATCGAATAGAAATCTTAGAAACGATGTCAGGTAAGAAAAAGCTTCCATTAAAAATAGCAGTACTTCAAAAGCACTACAAGAAATCATCCACTAAGGGCCATTTTTTGAGTGCGAGATTATCTGAGTTTGCAGTTTTTGAGTGGGATTTTAAACCTTGTAGAGCTGCCGCATTTATAAGCAAAAATGGCAACCCTTTTCACAGCAATTTGCAACAAAATCAGATGAATACTATTGATCTTTAAGTAAAAAAATAATTTTTGATAAGTAATAAATAAATTAAGAATGTCTATTGTCAAATTGGGTTTTATATAATTCATAATCACTTAAATATTTGTTTGATTTGGCTTTCTCTCACTTAAAAGTTTTCTTTTTTAATAAAGTTTGTCAACTACTTTCGACAGTTAATCTTAAGTTGGTGGGATAAACTTAAAATTAAAAGTAAGATTAGGTAAGCTCAAAAACTGAATACGAAGATTAAAGTTAACTTAATCGCTAATCTCGCACTCAAGAGTTTGCAAATCGTTCAAATATTTATCCCCAAATGAGCGTATGAAATTTGTTTTTTCAAATAAATATTGCGTAAATTGTTTATCGCCAACACACTTTAGGTCAAAGTTTTCGAGCAAAAATTCCTGTTCAGTATGTTATAAAAGGCATCATATAATGCCTCATTTAGATAAAGATCTGTCCAAGTCGAACAATTCGTCAGTGAACCAGTCCAGACGAAATCCAAATCATGTGGGAGAAAATTCTAATTGAAGTACTCAAACTGATGCATTCAATACCCAAGTACAACATAAATGCTTATTTTATTCACTACATTATTGCCTACAGCGCTCATTCAATTCGAGAAGAGGGGAGAATTATTTACTGATCGTTCTCTGCTGGATGCCGGCGCAGACAAAACAAAGACTTGCCCTACCACTTGAGAAACATTGCAGTCAGATATCAAGGTTCGGTGCAAAGGTTGTAGGAAGCTCAAAAGGAAAATGTTTTGTCAATATAAAATCTAGAATCTTAGATTTCAAAATAAAGATTTTGGCAATCGTAGCACCAAAAATAGCTAAGCTTTTACCATCACGACCTAATTAAATCGAAAATCACAAATCATTTCAAAATTTAAATCTTGCAGATCCAAAGTTTTACAAACCCGCAGCCATAGATATTATAATAAGTAGTGATGTCTTACCACTCATCAACCTTGGACAAAATATTTCTCTAAATCTAGAAGCAAGAGAATCACATTTCGGTTGATACTTATCATGTCCAAACAAACTAGTGGAATAAATACATTTTCTTTTCCTTCGGAAGATTTGCTTCTTCACGATCAGATTAAGAAGTTTTGGGAACTTGAAGAGGTCGAGAAGGATTTTATAGTTAATGAAGCGGTCAACATATTGTGAAAATTTTTTAAAAACAGTCGGACGGTCATTCAATTGGCTCAATATTATCGGATGGAAAACCTTGAAAAATATTCTGATTTAAATGAAAAGTACCAGAAAGTTCTTCAAAAATATATCGATCTGGATCATATGGAACCCGTTTTTCATCAAGATATCAACAGCTCAAAACACAAATCATATTTTCTGCTATATCATGCGGTAATTCGACCAAACTAAGGATGGTCTTCAATGCATTAAAGAAAACAAATAGTGTATTTTCTTTAAACGTTGTTTTATACCAGGGTCCCACTCTTCAAATCTGACTTAATGCAGACTGTGCTTAGTTGGCGTTATTACAGATACGTATTTACAGGCGACATAGAGAAGATGTTCAGACAAATACGTATCCAAGAAGCTGATCGGGCGTATCAGCGAATTGTTTTCCGTAATCAGACGGACAATTTTATAAAATCCTATCAAATGAAAACAGTTACCTTTGGGGTCCACTGCGCACCATTTTTGGCGATAAGAACTCTACAGCAGTTAAGCGAGGACTGCAAGAATTCTTGTCGTAAAGCATCCACAGTGTTAAGGAACGAAATCTACTTGGATGATATTTTGTCAGGAGGATTTAGTCTTGAGGAAGCCAAATTGTCAATGACAATTTCTTACTGAATAACTTGGCCCGGGAGGATCTTCTTGGTAAAGATATATTAAAATTGGGCGATTCCAGCACCGTTAAAACTCTAGGCATGCGCTGGAACGCGATGATCGATGCTTTCTACTATGACGTAGAACTAAACCAAATTGTACCCCGTCCTACAAAAAGACAAATATTATCAGTTATAGCGAAATTGTTTCATCCTCTAGGTTGGCTGGGTCCAATCGTAATAGTGGCTAATATCCTAATGCAAGAATTATGGGAAAACAAAACGGACTGGGATAAGAGTTTTCCACCATCCATATTTGTAAATTGGATCTTCTTTGTAAAAAATCAGCCACAGATTTCAAAACTCCGGATTTCTAGATGGGTAACATTTTCACCAGCACGCAAAGTACAGATACACGGATTCTGTAACTCCTCAGAAAAGGCTTACTGCGGCACAATTTATATGCGAACTACAGCTCCTAATGGAGAAATAGCTTGTAATCTGCTTGTAGCGAAAACTAAGGTAGTTCCAATAAAAAAGACTTAGTAAGACTGAGTTGTGTGAAGCAGTTTTACTGTCAAAATTAGTTAAAGGTATAATAGAAAATGCTAAGTTCCATTATGAACTGTTTCTTTGGACGGACTTCTCTATAGTTCTTGGATGGCTACAAAAACCACCAAATAGTCTCAAAACATTTGTGGCAAATCGTGTAGCTAAAATCATGAACATAACCATCAATATCAACTGGAAACATGTGAAAACGGTAGACAACCCTGCGAATCTAGGTACCCGTGGTTGTACTCTAGGTGAACTCATTGAAAACAATTTATGGTATATGGTTATCGCCATCCTGTGATCTTTTGCCGGAACCTAGAGCTTTCGGGCTTACTAACTTGGAGACAAAGAAGATCTCAACTTATCACTTGAAGGTATCTCCCGACGACAGGGGTAAAAATAACATATATCTTTAAGAAGAGAACGAAGACGTGTTAAAACGGTTTTCGTCTTTCGCTCGAGACCTGAGAGTTATAAGTTCTTTTTTCGATTCGTTGATTGCATTCGGAAACTGCGTTTCCACACTGAATTGTTTCTAACTTCATAAAATTTACAAAAAATTGTTTTATATATCTCGCCCAGCTGAACTATTTTCCTCATAACATAAATGTTTACAAAATAAGGGGCTAATTAACAAGAAAAGCATACTTCTAACATTATGTCAATTTTTCGATAGAAATTGTCTATTGCAGGTTGAAGGTAGACTGAATAATTCGGGATTAAGTTATGAAGAACGTCATCCTGCACTCATTTCAGATAAGTCCCAATTTTCATCACTTTTTGTCGCTTATATTTCGCTTCATGCGAAGTATCAAATAATGCTAAGAGCTGTTAGACAAGGGTTCTACACCATTCGGCTAAAGAACTTAGTGCGGAAATGTATACGAGATTGTAAAGCTATAGTACATGCTGATTGTTAACATGCTATATACTTAGTAGTAGTATAGGTACCCCCTAATGTCTCGATATTATAGAGCCCCTGGTGATATATATATAATATATATATATTATATTATATATGTATACATATATAAATATATATGTATATATATAGTACAAGCATAAAGTACAACATCTACAAATGGCTGAACTTCCTGCAGAAAGATCAAATTTTTCGTTGCGTTTACTTCCATAGGAGTTGATTTTGCGAGTCCTTTTAACATCAAATCGTCTCATTTACAAAATGCTAAAATCATTATAGGATACGCAGCAATTTTTGTTTTCTTCTCCACAAGAGCAGTACACCTGGAAGCATGCTCCGATCTTTCAACAAACGCTTAAAGAGTAACCAAAATCCATGTTCTCGGATACTGGTTGAAATTTCCTCTGTGCTATCAAAATCCTTCTTAAAGCCCATAATGAATTTCTTAAAACTACAGAAAATGCCTTAGCAGAAAAATACAGCGCTCACGTATTCAAGTGGTCGTTCATCCCGCCTTAGGCACCCCATATGGGAGGCTGGGAGGCTGCCGTGAAAAGTATGGAATCGCATCTGAAAAAGGTAGCAGGTAATCTAGCATATACCTTTGAAGAATTCGCTACAATGCTGATCAGAATTGAAGCCGTACTTAATTCCCGACCAATATCACCATTGTGAAATGGAAAACAGAGCAGCAGAACATCAAGCTAAACGATTTCGTCATAGTGAAGGATGATTCACTACCACCTACTGAGTGGCGTCTAGTAAAAGTGGTATATGATAAAGACAACAAAGTACGAATAGCAGAAGTCAAAACTCAAAATGATCACATAATACGTTCCATATTGAAATTATGTATTGTTACGTTTTTACCTTTTAAAAACGTTTGAAATATGAGCTCGTAGACTGCAAATAAAAATAAAAAAAATTTGTTTTTAATTTTAATTAAACTCTTTATTATTCACACAACTTCTGTGTGCCATTGTTCACAACTGATTCTAACAACAACAATTGCCTTATTTGTTATTCCTCTGTTTATGCCCTTTGCGATAAACAATAACAATTACTACACAATTGTATTGTTGATCTTTGTAACGGAGATCATCAAACCACGATTGGTTTACTTCACACGCAAAGCGTCTTCACACAAGGCGGACTGGACTTCAACTTCGACCTTTCGTGCTTTGCTTTGCTTTTTATAAAGCGACGTAAACAGTCTGATGAATGTTCTTGAAGGCGAACGTTCGAGGCTCCGCCTTACAGCGTTGTTGTTGCTTTTCATTTACTTGTTTACAACTTTTTCGTTGTACTGATGTTATTGTTTTTTTCTCCTTTATTTGTCAATCAAGCAAATTAGTCCGTTGTTTTGTTTTTGAAGCTTTTGTTTAACATTTTAATGTTAAACGAAGTTACACCATTTCCATTTTCGTAATAGTATTTTACCAATTTCTGATCAAGCTACTTCTAACAAAATCCACCAGAAACAAAATACGTTTTAATTTTTTATAA
This sequence comes from Sarcophaga bullata, assembly GCA_005959815.1. Lineage (NCBI taxonomy): Eukaryota > Metazoa > Arthropoda > Insecta > Diptera > Sarcophagidae > Sarcophaga > Sarcophaga bullata. Next base: position 182,543 of record QOCX01000354.1, on the reverse strand, counting down.
AGAGAAAATAACATGGTATATAACTTCTTTTCTTCCCATCCAACCATCAAAATGCCAAGAATGTGCCTTAAAAATTATGCTTTAAGACACTGCTCAGTGTTTGTTGCAAGGTTGAGGAGAGATGATAATATATAAACAAATGAAAATGTTTAAATGGTATGGCGCAAACCCACACACGTCCTGCTTACCAATTACCCACCACTGTCAGTTATGGATCCTCGGCTTACACAGCACTTCCTTAGCGTTATGCCTCAAGCTCATCCGGTCTTTGCCACATGTCCACAGGTAGATGGAGTAATCGAGTATACAATCATAGCTACCCTTATGAGGATAAACATTATCGAGACTATGTCATCTCTGGACAATGGCGTGGCTGCAGTTACCACTAACTTGCCCGGGAGTATGTTGAACCGTGTTCAACAAGTTTAATTTTTCTCTTAAATTAACTCTCTTTTTTCTCATGAAGAGATCTTATTTTGTTCCCCATGAAATATCATATATATTTTAATTCGCTTTAAAATAACGGATATTTTTTAAATATTTACTTAAGTTACATATTTTCACTTTTTTCCGTTTTATTAGTCGTCTTAAGTTTAAGTTATAGAAAAGAATTGAATAAAGGCACAAGCCTTAAAGCTTTAAGTTTTGAAGAAAACTTATCTTGTGTTTTTGGAAACTCATACGTTTTGTTAGGTAATAAAGGAAACTGCCTAACACCATTATATTTTATATTGTTAGAAAATCACTGTTTTTAGGTTTCTTAGACTGTTTTTTTTATTTTCTCCACATTGCTTTTTGGCTATTTGTGTATTGCATATTTGTTTATCTATAATTTATTTTTTTTTCTCGATATTTATTTTATATATATTTTTATTTTTTATAGCTTTTACTTGCCTCAGTAGTCTCTGCATATTCGCTTTTTGATATTTAAATTTTTCTCCCCGTTTTCATAATTCTAATATCTTTACTAAACCATTATTTTTTATTATTATATTTCTCATTTTTCTTGTTTTTTAAAAGTTTTTTTCTTGTTTTTAAGACATTTATCGAGATGGTTTACGTAATAGTTTAAATTATTTATTTCATTATATTCTATTTTTGCATTTAGTTCACTTCTGAATCTGTTCTTATTTTAAATATTTAGATATTTCTACTTTCGATATTTTTTTTATTAGCAACACTTTTATTAGGAATAAATATGTCAACAGATTCATGATCGGCTATTTTATTATTTATGTTAATTTGAGCCAAAATATTATCATTATTTGTTATCACATAGTCTGTTAACGTTTATGGATTATTAGTTATTCAAGTACACTCATTTATTATTTGCTTTAGGTCATTGTAATTTATTACACTTTCTAATAAATTTTTATAAAAATCTTCTATTATTATGATACCACAGTACTCATCATATATTTCTTCTAATACTTTCTGAAAATCATTACAAAATTTATTTTTCCGTTTGAACTACTTGGCGACCAGTATACGACTGTTATTACAAATGATGTTTTTTCATAGTTTCTTTTAAAGGCACTTATCCAGTATTTTGGATAAGAACATCCGGTTCTATTGGATGATATTGTATATATTGTATATATATAGTGATAATATTGTTCTATTTCAATTTCGGATTCATTCACTTCATCTGCCAAATATGTTTGAGATAAAATTATAAGGTCCGATTTATTTTCTTCGATTACTATTTGCAGTTGATTAAAATTATTTATGAAACCTTATATATTGGTATACATTCCTTTGGTTGTTAAGACACTATGCCTATGTTCTGCTTTGTTAAACTAAGTTTATTTTGATATACTGGGCATTCTCGATTATTAGAGTTATGATTTTTATCTAATCCTAAATTAAGTCTCCAATTTTTTTAATACAATTTATACATTTATTCATAATTTCTTTATTGCATTCAGTACTATTGTGTTTTCCATGACACTTATAACATATATCTTCATTTTTAGACTCCGATGATTTATGATTGTACTCATGGCATTTGGAACACTGTAGAACATTTGTTCCATCGAAAACCCAACATTTATTTTTTGATTTGACAAATTTGATAATATGATTCATTATCGATTTTTAATTTATCATTATAAATTGTTTTATTGTATCTTTTTGTTTCAAATATTTTAATGATTTTCATCTCATTTTTTTTTAGTATTTCATTTTGTTTTTTAATTTTTTCCAAAAGTTCTTTTTCGAGTATTTTAAAATTCATGTCATGTCAAATTGTTTTGGAACTGTTATTTTTTAATTATCACTTAATTAATTTTGTATTGCTTTTTTCATTCTATCTCTTTCTTCGGTATTTTCGCTTTGAATGACTACTGCTCCGTTTTTTATTTTCAACATTCGTTATTTTAAAATTTATTGGGTTTACTTTTTTATTTTATTCCGCTTTTGTTTTGCTACACTTTGTTTTTCTTATGGTTTAATATTAAAGAAAAATTCTTAGAGCCATCTGGAATCACTGTATTTTTTGCAATTGATGGAGCACATCTTATGCTGTTTAAGACTAAACACAAAATTATTTTTATTTTATTTGCAATCTACGAGGTCATATTTTAAACATTTTTAAAAGCTAAAAACGTAGCATTATTATGAATTAGTTTCAGAAATGTTTTAAATAAAATAAATGATTAAAAAAAATTGTAAAACATATTTGTAAAAAATAAAAAAATAATAAAAATTCGATTTAAAAAATTTATAAAGTAGCAATTTGTTTTAGACAATATTGCAGTATCAACAAGAAAAACCTAAAAAAAGAAAAACAATATCAATTGAAAGTCAAAAAGTACATACATATAATTGGCCATTACAACTCTTCAGTTAGGATTACGGCCCAGCTTCTCACACCACTCATGTTGTGTGTGTTAATTTTATAGATCTACAGTTTAAAGTCGACCCCAAACAATTGGGAATACGACATATTGAATAATAATATATATGTATTTTAGAAATGAAGTAATTAACTATAAACTTCGTTACATATTCAGTATTCAGTTTCAATATAAGAATTAATTCAAAAATAATTAATTGACCGCAACGCGAATGACTGCATTATATCTTCTAATAACTGGCTGCAACCGCGCTTTGTCTGGAGTATTCATTAACATTCTACGACCGCTACCCTAATGAGAAGATGCTGGCTGGTATCAAAACCATATCAGACTGATATGTTGTGCAGACAAGCGTTCAGTGCAACTGTACAAGTTTGCTAAGGAATTGTTGGGGGAGAAATCTTGTACCACGAAAAATTCAAATAAATTCCTACAACACTGGCCTCTGGATGCTTGCTCATACATAAAAAATATATCTAGCCAAAAGCGATTTGATGAAAATTTAATCTACATGAGACTCTCGGAATGTTTTATACCAACTAGGAGCAACATAATTAACCTAACCTATGATACATATAAGTTAACGCCCCTCACTTAGCTTAAAGATTTAATTCATTTGAAATTCTTTCCTCGCACAATTTAAAGATTTAAATTATTTAAGATACTAGATATTAATACCTGTTTTTGTCTAAGCAATATTTGGACCGTGTTGCAAGTGTGTTTTAATTTGATTGGCTAATTTGCTAGAAATTTTGTGTTCGGATTTTGCTAGCTTAACTAAGGTTTTTGGTTTCCATTTTTAAGTATTTTGGCTGTTTTTAAGAATATAAAATTCAAGACGCGTTCGTTCATACTCAGGCTCGCATAGCGAGAAATATAATAAATAGAATTTCAAATAAATTAAATTAAACAAAAATAAAATTGAATGGAATTGGAAAACCATGTTTTATAAAAACTGAATATCCGGTAAATATTAATTTATATTCTTATATAATTATGCAGGCAATACCCGCTTGTGTCGCAGTAATATTCAAGATAGCGTAAAAATAAATGAAGACCTGTAAGTTAAAATATCTATCACTTACGTTTATTATTTCCAATTTATGTTAAATTTAGTTTATGATTATTTTATATATTTCATTTTTAAAATAAGCAAATTAATTAATGGCAATACTAGAAGATATTCATATCCAAAATATATACGTACATTTATATATTATTATTATTATTATTATAGTATATTATATATTATTAAATTATATTAACACATTAATTAATTAATGTGTTTATATAGGATTAGTATGATCATACCTATCTAAATTTTTTCTCTGCATTCGTTTAGGATTTCATTATCATTGGATACAAAACTTATGCTTATTACACTTTAACCCACATACAGAACACCGGTGTCCTAAATGTTAAACATGGCATTATTTTCGAAGTAAACAAACTTTTGTAATGAATACCAATACTAGAGAATAATTTATATTCAAAACTTTGTTTCATATGAAGGTCTGTTATGAAAACGTAAATTGCAATACATTAGTAGATTATTCAAATAAGTTTTTTTTTTTAATGATTTTTAAAGAATGGTAAGTAAAGATTTTTTTGCTTGTAAGAAATACCTGTGTTCCAGGTTTTGTAATTTGTCTCTGGCTGATAGCAGTAAATGTACTGATGAAAATGAAGAATTAGTCTGCTCTGTAATCAATGACTACCTGATGTCTAATGGCTGGTCGAGGGTATCTTTTTTGTCCCTACAATGTATTTTGCATAAATAAAAATGTAATGCAGAAGCTACACTTATAAAAATTTTGTCTGTATTTCTAGTGATCTCGAAATAAAAGCTTTCATAGCTATGAACTATATTATGTAATATCAGCAGCTACTAATCTACTGAACAAGAAGTGGAAGTGTGGAGTTTCTGTTATGCCTCTAGTAAGGCATAACAATAAAGCAATATGACATTTATATTTCTGCAGCAATGATTCGCAACCAGTTCTAACATGGCCAGATCCTGAACCGCATACGAATTTAAGTTAATTATAGATTACTCCAATTCCAGTTGCTATTTTGTCATGAACAAATCCAAACGGTAAAATTTCAGAAAAAACTCCTTACCTACCTACTCGTTCTTTCATGAATACCTTCGACGCAAGAAGCGGATCCCCAATATATAAATTAAATAGTCTATATTTGCCCGATATAGCGAGACTGCATGAATTAGTAATAGTAATTTCTTATATCACTGATTGAAGACCCATAAACCATATTGGGCACAAGGATAAGTATGTTTGAAATATCTCCTAATATTTTTGGCTGTTATATATCAGTTATTGCGTAAAAGGGTTAAAAGTTAATTAACATTATTTTTTTGTTAATAAATTTCTATAAATTATCTATAACATTACTATATATATATAAATTTATAAATTTTATTTTAAATTACTCATTTAATATTAAATTGCAAAGGAAATTCTACTTTTATATAAATTCATATCATTTTAGTGGAAACTTACACAAAAACATTTTAAAAAAACTATTTCCTAAATACCTTTAAAAATGTGGATTAATACACTCGCTGGTTGAGTATTGCTGGCAACGCAAGTGTAATTTCCAGAATGTTCACGCCGTGTTTTTGAAATAACTAATTCTGATGACTGAAAGTCTGTAAAAACAAAAAGATAAAAATATATGTACTTATGCATTTGATTTTACGGTGTTCACAATTCTTATATGTGCAACATATTTTAACATTTTTATTTTTGGAAATTAAAGAGTTAAAGTAGAGTTCCAACACAATTTTTTCTTAACAATTTAACTTCTCAAACATTTAAGTTATGGAGTCAGTTTTCTGTTCAAATATTTACTTACTTCTGAAGCATACAGGAATGAGTGTAAGACATATTAAAGGAATAACACCAAATGATTTTTCTTCAACATAGCACACAAATGTATTAATTATATTAGACCTTATCATTAATGTTGTTTTCCATTTCTGTCGACCACGTTTCAAGAATGCAATATAGACGTTGTGTTTCTGAGATTAATGCATTTGTCAATTTACACACACACTCAATAAGTTCAGAAATTTAAAATTTTTAATAAGTTCTTATAATAGGCTGAAGGCCAATTATTACAAACTTTGCTATAAATGAATTTAAGTTTATCTTTTAATCTTTTTAATTTTTTTTATTAACAACCTAATGGTAAATAAAGTAACTTTTCAAAACATTGTTCAATTAAACACGTTTTTTAAATTAGTGGCACGGACATTTTGTGTTTCTAATATATATATATATTATATTATAATTAATAATTAATTATAAATATATTAATAATTATATATAATTATAATATCAATATATATATAATTATAGTTCTCAAAATAACGGGTTGAGATAAATAGTCGAAATTTGTACATTGGCTTAATTTCGCTATATGCAATAAAAACCTTACAGACCAGGTATATAATGGGAACTAGTGGGCTGCGAAACCAATAACTAAGTCTAACTTCAATTTAAGTCATCAAAATAGAGAGCCCTCCTAGTCGCGGTTATTAATTTCAAGTCTAATGATTACGAAAATACAAAACGAAAGTGTAGAGTCAAAAAGCCAGTGATAGCAAAAGATATCAAAAGATAAAGGCAGTGTCCAAAAATCGCAGATACAGATGGGGATGAACAAACAAATTGCAGGGTTTAAATAAAGCGAACCCCGAATTCGCCGAATATAACCCCCGCTTCTAAGGTGCTAGTCGTCAACATAGATATACCCTTCTAGCGGATAAAACTGATTAATCCACTGTATTCCCTATCAAATTGAATAAGCTGCCTCCAATTATTCTTAGAAAGAAAAATTCATGCTCACTGTTGATGTGTAGCATTATTGTAGGTAATCATTGTCTCCGTTAATATTTCGTCATGATCTTGTTCTAGTTTTAGGTATTATCGTTTTGCCCTTATAATCCTATATATTTCTTTAATTATAAACTGCATTACACTACACGAAATTTTACACCTTTTTTGGGCAAAATGAACTACCACAAAAGTTGTGATTGGAGTGCTTTGTAATATAATCTACATTCATCCGCGTAAAAATTTAATAGGGAGAGTAATTTTCCATTTAACTTGCTCAGCTCATAGCAGTCGACTCGTCTTTTTCTTTGGTTTCTGCCTGAACTTATATTATTACGTCTGAGCCATCAAAATAATCTATCAGCGTTTGAGTGAAAATCGTCATCTAATTTAATAGCACACTTCTTTGTTCAAATTATCAGACTGGTTATTACAGCGTTTTGTCTACGGATTTCGTTAAACCAAACTGTCGAAATTCTTTCAACATTGTGGAGAAGACTTCTTCTTTGCTTCTTCGAATTAATATTTGTTGAAGTACTTAATTCATAAATTTTCACTTTAATTTTTATTATTTCGTGAACGGTTGATATTTCAATTTTATATAAGGAAATAATCATTTGATAAATTTAATTTTTGATTCAGAGACATATCAACTCTCTGTTTCTTTTTAATTCCCGTTAACTATTTTCATTCTCCAAACAAGCAACAAATTGGCAAACAAATAATTTTAAAGCAAAAACACCATGTAATTTTGGCTTTACGACTAGCAAATGAGTTTTTATTTCGTTTTCTGAGCTTCCTGTTCGAATGTATACGGCACCACACAATTGTTGAGAAGAATGAAAAATTACTTTGTACTTCAGCACTTTACCTTTCTAATGTACTTTTTAATCGTAGTACTCTTTACATAATTTTCGTTATTAAAATGTTGTATACATTTTTTCAGTTTAATAAAATTATTCAACTCAATAGGTTATGGGCCATAATACCCGAAATTTAAAAAAAATTAAAAAAAAATTTTTTTTTTTGGAAAAATTTTGTGTAAAGAAAAAACTTTTGTCTGTGCCAAGAAATACGATGGCAAGTATTCTCGTAGGATTTTCGTTGGAGCGTTTAAGAGGACGCTAGAATTTCTAGAAATCTTGTCTAGTCATTAAGGGATTCTGGAAAATTCTGGAAACTGGATTAACTGCTGACAGTGATGTAATTCTAAACGAACGTGCTTTAGCAGAAATTACATTGATGGTTGATCCAAGTAAATATGGACATATTGCTGCAGCTAAGACAGCAAAAGAGGCATGGGATGCGTTGATGAATGCTTATGAGGACATTGGTCTAACGCGAAAAGTTGAGTTACTGAAGCAGTTGGTAAACATGAAACTGCTTAGTTATGGCTCTATTCAAGAGTATGTAAATGACGTAGTGATTACTGCTCTAAAGGTAAAAAATGCTGGCCTCAATATAGACGACGAACTTACTGCTTCGTTGATGTTAGCTGGTCTAACGGATGATTTTAAACCACTTGTAATGGCAGTCGAGAATTCAAAGGAAAAATTATCAGTTGATGTTGTGAAGAATCTTCTTTTACGAGATGCAAAATTTAATAATCAAGTCATGGAAAAGGAAGCAGTGTTGTACTTAAAAAAATCTAACAGTAAAAAGAAGAAGCAAATTCAGTGCTACAACTGTAAGGAGTATGGGCATATTTCTAGAAATTGCCAGAAAAAAAGAAATGGTGACAACAATACAAACAGCAACCATGATAATAACAGATATAACGGTAAGGAGAACAGAAAGAATGATAAGAGAGAAATTTCGGCAACACTCATAGCATCAAACACTATCATGAATGTCCTTGTGAATACGAATGAACGTTACAACACTAATGAAGACATTTTGTACTGGTATGTTGACAGCGGAGCTAGCAATGACATGATGAACAATAGCAAGAATATGTATAATGTTCACTGCATAGAAGGCAAAAAGGTAATTGTTGCAGACAAGAACGAATTAAGTGTTGAATACGCAGGTGACATCGATTTAAATATCTTAAGGGGAATCAAAGAAAAAGAGGTAATGGTAAAGAACGTCGACTATGTACCCAATTTGTGCGCAAATCTTCTCTCTGTAAGGCAAATGACTAAAAATGGTAAAAAAGGTTATTTTTGGAGGTGAAACATGTTGCATCTTGAATGGAGATGGTACCCTAGTGACATCTGCTACAGTTTACAACGATTTATACCGAATAGAATGTAAAGCGCAATTGAAAAACAATAATGCATTTGTTGCTACAAAAGAACATAACTTATGGCACAGACGTAAAGTAAAAAAGTCCTCAATTGGTATTAAATTTGAAGGCACGACCAAAAAGCCTTGTGTAGTTTGTGTGAAAGGCAAACAAACCAGAAAGCCAATAAGAGAGGTCGGTACGAGAGCAACGAAATTATTGGAATTGGTTCACTCTGATGTTGTTGGTCCGCTAAGCGTGAACTCGTTTTCTGGAGCTCGGTACTTAATAACCTTTATTGATGACTATTCCAGAAACTATTTGTATACCCAGTTAAGAGAAAATCTGATGTTTTTGACACATCTGTATCGTTTAAGAAAATGGCGGAAAATCAATGTTCAACAAAAATTCAAATTCTCAGAACAGACAACGGAGGCGAGTATGTCAATGGGAAATTTAAATTTTTTTTGCAGAACTGTGGCGTAATTCATCAGAAAACGTGTACCTACTCCCCAGAACAGAATGGCACGCCTGAAAGAATTAATCGGATCTTAATGGAACGAGTCCGATGCATGCTTATTGATAGCGGATTAGACAATCGTTTTTGGGCTGAGGCAGCCAATATAGCTTGTTATTTAATTAACAGAATTCCAAGTCGTGATGAAAACAGAAGTCCAGAAGAAATTTGGTCTGGTCGCCGTCCCAATCTAAAATTTTTAAGAGTATTTGGATGTCCTGCTCTTGTACATATACCAAAAGAAAAACGTCGTAAACTTGATAAAAAAATCTAAGGAATGTATAATGATGGGTTATAGTTCAGAAAGCAAAGCCTACCGATTATTCGATCCGGAGAAAAAGGGTATAATAATAAGTCATGATGTAGTGTTCCTAGAGGCTACAAAAGTGAGCGTTAACATCGAGAGCGATTTTTATTACCCAGAATTAATTCAATGTGAAGATTAATTCAGGAGAAGACAGAAAACTGGTTGAATTAACACCTAAAATTGTGTCGGTAAGCGATAAAAATTTATCCACAGAAGATGAATCAGATGATGATGATGCTGATTATTTAGATACTGATGTGTGGGCACCTTCCGTTGAGGATGATGATAAAGGGACTCCGAATACATACGAAGTAAGAAATATTCCTACGGACACAAATATACGTCGATCTAAACGTATTGCTGAAAGAACACGACATGCACAGAACTTTTGTGCAATGCAGTTCGTTTCCGATGATCCAATTTGTGTGAAGGATGCAATGTCATCAGAGAACTCTGTCGAGTGGGGGGCTTTCATGCAGGAGGGGATTGATTCAATAATAGCAAACTATACATGGGTTATAAAAAATTTACCGCTAGGTGAAAAAGCTGTAAAATCGAAGTGGGTGTTCAAAACTAAACGAGACTAACATGGGAAGATTGGATATGATTGCGGATGTATTTACGAAGGCTGTTACTCCTCGAAAGCTTGAATATCTAATAACTAAATTTGGTGTTTACTAGCATATAGTTATTAGATTTAGAATTATTTTGTTCTTTTAATTGAATTGTAGATGTATACTGATTTTGTGAATTTATCATTCAGGGAGGGTGTTGAGAAGAATGAAAAAATAATTTGTACTTCAGCACTTTACCTTTCTAATGTACTTTTTAATCGTAGTACTTATTAAAATGTTGTATACATTTTTTCAGTTTAATAAAATTATTCAACTCAACAACAATACGCCTTATCAGATGGATCACAAAAGAAGATTCTCCCGGGGAAAATTGATAACAACGCTTGATTATTTGTTGTAATATTTTGAGAGAAAATCCTATAGATTATAAAGTCTTAACAATCTCATCTTACTGTAATTTTTGTCTTTTTTTTATCAAACGAAGTGTCAATCTCTTCCCAAGAGTATGCTCTTTCAGGATGTTCCCACTTGTTTTATAGTTTTTAATTAAGTTTTGCTATTAAAAATGACCAAACTTAAAAAAATTAGAACAAAAATCATGTTTTCCAAGTTTACCCCATCAAAACTCATATCATGTACCGTTTAAAAGGCTAATCTCTCCCCTTTCTAAAAAACTTTGGATTTTTAAACTAGGTTCAAACATATTTTGGTAATCAATAGTTTTATGAAAAAAGATTAGAAAAACAGCTTTTGTCAAAGAAAACAAATTTGGAGAGTTCGAGAAACAAAAAAAATATATTTTTGAATTTTACTCAACCTAGTGAACAATTTAGACTATGTAGTTACTCGGATGTATTTTTACTGTCACACCGTGTAATCTGTAACCGATGACTATAATATCAGGTTAGAGCAAAACCTCTACTTTACTTCAAAAGTAATCATTTTTCAATAGACTAAGAGAAATTAAATTATTTACACATATATACGCAATGTATGAACAAAAAGAGAAAAGGCTATGAATTTAATGAATTTAACAATATGTCTGTCATATGCAATTTTTTTAATTTTTTCTTAAAAACTCCAAAACTACATATTAAAAAACGATGTATGAATAATTAAAGTTGGCATAATTTTTAATTTTTTTTTGCATAACTACATTACAATTTGTAAAAAATCGAATGAGTTATTTCAAAGTTATGAAGAAGCCTTTGGTGCACATTATCTAATCGTATGGTGAACAAGATTTTGGCACACCGGTATCATACCAAGCAACCTGTATTAGCGCCCAACACTTATCGCAATTTGTGGGACAGCTTTGTTTGATTATTATTTTTTAACTTTTCAGTATATTAACCTGCAGAAAAACTCATCGAAGTAGCATATTTTTATTTAACATAATATAGCATGAAATATCGAAGCATTACAACATAATTCGATATTTGTGGAAATATGTATACATTTTCTTGTTTTTTCACTCGGCATCAGATCAACACTTGTGAACATCGTCGCCAATTACTTAAGGGTAGCTTTTAAGCAGAAATTTTCTTTAATTTTGATACTAGTCGAATACCTCGTGTAGGAAGAATTTGTTCAAATTTTTTATAAGACTTTTGACCCATACATTATCATAGTATCGACATTCCCATATGACATTAACAGAACAATACTATTTTGCTAATAATTTTCTTATTTCATTTGCTAACTTTTATATTTATTAAATCATTTTTTAAACTCGAATAAGTGATTTACGTAAATTACTGTCGAATAAAGATGATTATCTGCATCATTTGATATTGCACCATATGTTTTTCATGCTGAACGCAAATTGTATATTAGTTTATAATCGTTAAAGTTATTTATTAGTATCTTTAACATACATATATTTTTAACATCTATAGCTTGCAGAACTTACATATTCGATCGGGTTAAAGAATTTTCAGTTTTATGGTTAGTGCAATTTGGTGGTTAAACTGTGTTATTTTTATGCAATCAAATTATCCTGGTATCGTTATCAGAATTTAGACATCTCTCAGGTTATTTTAATTTTGACACACGTAATGTACTTTCAATTAGGCAATTCATACGACTTTGTATCGTGTATTATGTATTGAATACATTTTTGTTTGTGAACGCTCAATACTATGCTGTATTGTGTATTTCGTATTCTATAATTTGATTTTCAAGTAACAAAATGAAAAATATTAAGGAAAATAGTAAATAATTTAATTATCTGTGCGAAAAATATAATTTTGAAATGTTAAATAGGAAATATTTTGTATTTTTATTCTTCTTGATTACAGGCATTTACATAAACTGATAGCACGAAATCAATACTACATATGTTTATGTCCGGATTTTGCAAAATCCTATCCCCGGCGATCAACTAGAAGAGGGCTAACAACCAATAGAGGGCGCCATAATATTAGTTTAAGCTTTTATCTAACACCTTAATTTAACGTTGTCTAAGCTTTTCTATTATTAACATTATCCTGTAATTTGTGTAACTTAGGCCTCTTATTCGTAAAACCAAAACTTAAAATTTATTCTTTGTTAAACATCCAAAGGGATGAAACTAAATTCGATTAGAAAAATAAGTTGTGATACAATTGTGACATCTCAAATTTTGTGAAACAATAAGTACAAATAAATAAATATATTTGGAAAAAAAATAATAAGTGAATTTTAGTTTTTTTTTTCGTGAAAAAAAATTTTAAACAATAAAAGGATTCAATAAAAAAGGATCATATGTGAAGTCAACGGGACATAAAAGAAAGAGAGCGGGGTAGAAATTTGATTACAAGAAGTCGCCACAATCTCCAACACAAAAGACGAAATACAGTCTACAATTCAACCTTTGGTTTAGTCCACGGTTTAACATTTTTGTCCTTCGAGCCGGATTTTGGAACTTTTGTTTTTGTGCGACAGCCTACTTCCAACAATATTTTAAATTGTCTCCAAATTCATCAAGGTAAAGTTGTTTTTGTATTACTTTTATATTTTTTCTATTTGGTGGTAATTTTATATACTTGTGAAGTTTTGTTGTCTAGTCCAACAGAACTTTACTTGTATATAGGATTTATAACAGTGCATATATATTCACAAAGTGGTGTATTATAATTTCAATAGCATTGACACACTTTGTGAATTTATCGAATATAAGAACCAAAGTGTTCTTTATATACGCACTGTTATACTAATTTGTCTTGACTTATAACAGTCAAAAGTGACTGAGATTTCAAATTGGGTTGTGAATATAACAGTTGAGCATCGAGTTCAACCACCCAATTTGATATCGGTTATAAGTCAATAGTGGTGTTATAATTGGTGATAGTGCGGTGGCTAAATAGTAAAGCACATTACCTTTTATAACAATTCTTCAAATCCAGCGCATACATGAGATACCCATAAATAAATGTTATTTACTTTATTGATAGATCTGGATTCGTTTTAACAGATCCCTAAGTAAATAAAGATTACGAATTTTTATCAAATTGGAAGGAAATAACAAGGAGATTTATTTATGGGTTTGCCTTTGATTTTATTATTTATTCATTAACTTTTTTTTGTAATTCCTGTAATTTCCTGTAATTTTTTGCAAAGTTGAATTATTATTTATTGCTCTAAATTAAAAAAAAAAAAGTTGCATGTACTATTTTTGCGATATTTAGTTTTAATTTTAATTTATTAAAATTTATTTACATTGTTTGGGACTACAAGGTGAAAGCAGATAGCAGTACGATTCTATTTTTTCACCTTTGTATTTCTTTTTGTACTCTTATTGTTCTTTTTTCTTTGATTCTTGAAAAACAATAAGTATCGGTTTATTGGCCATTGGGAATTCGTCCTGTTGGCTTAGTTTCGCGGAAGTGCGTAATCTTTTGGAAATATATGTCCGTCTTGTTGGACATATATTATTT
>QOCX01000354.1:104524-155141 GCA_005959815.1 Sarcophaga bullata | reverse complement strand
ATTATTTTTTATTTTATTTTTTAAAAATTAATTAATTTCTATTTTCTCGGTTAAAATATATTATTGTTTTTAGATCTCAGCACTACGTCCCCCAATCATTTGGTTCTATTCGAGCCGGATTCTCCAAAAATAAAATATTTTTTTTATTTGTGTTCTCCTCAGATCGTGTAAAGACACCGCCATATTTTCCCCAAATTTAAATTCAATTTTCGCCACACATCTTTCCCTCCCCAAGTATTTCCAACATAAATTCATTTATTGCAAGGTATGTGATTTGAATTTTTAATATTAAAAAGGTGAAAAGTTTCCGGTCCCTATTTTGTTTAATACAATCGTTTTCTTCTAACTTCTCGTGTTGACATTTTGCGTAGTTATCGTTGTGTACCGCGAATCCTTTTCTTCTTTTTCGAGAGAAAAAATTTTGTAACCCCTTTTTAAGAAGATAATAATAGATCCCTAATCTAGTAAGAATGGAGAGAAATTTTAGGAATTTTAGTAAGAATTTCAATCGTTTCGCGAATTTTGAAACTTTTGTTCGGAGTATTCCTCAAGAGAGGCATTCCATTCATTCCCTCGGTACTCACCGGCAAGAATTGATCCGTTTGTGGGAGACCTTCCGCGATAGTTATGAGACCCTTCTAGAGACGGGCGAGGAGACTAAGATATCGACGAACGACGTCGAGGCAAAGTATATTCCCAATTGAAAACCTTGTTCAACCTTTCTGTCATTGAAAGAGAATCCGGAGCTACAATTAAACGATTGCAGAGGACAATCAATGATTGTATAACTAATTTATTCTTCGTCCTTCGTATATATTTGTTTTACTCGATTACCTGAGAATAGTTTTGGTCTTGGGGAACAGTCCCAGGGTTAGAATTTTTGACTGCAAAATATCGGACGTTAGAGTCTGTCTCTGACTTCGAGGGGGGGTGGTGATTCAGCGAGTGCTGCCTTCCAGTTCTGGTGACCTTGCTCTCTCAGCCAGTCTTTGCTGCACTAGTACCCTCCTTGCAAAAACATACACTGCGTTCCAATTTTCGCATGAGGTTAACATCAGGTTAACTACATTGTCGGGCGTAACCTGGTACCCTATTGTCCTTTTCAGGCAATTTCGTTGATCATCGTATCGCGGGCAAGTAAAGAAAACATGCTCCGCGGTTTCCCTTTCATTTCTGCATTCAGGTCATGCACATGTCGTCGCCGCACATTTTCCACCGATGTACGTCAGGTGTTCCCTAAACGTGAGCCTGTTGTCAATCATAACTCCAATTTTATCGCCTGCTTTGATGTTATGGGCTGGTCGCCCACCGTTATGGTAATAAATTCCATCTTCTTCCTACTGCTTACAAGTAGGACATCCGTTTTGTGGTCACTGAGTTTGAGACCTATTCCCGTAATCCAGCCACGCTAACTGCAGTGTTACACGTTCTCACTAGTTCATCTAAATGTTTTCCTCTTATTGCCAGGGCTATATCGTCCACAAATCCAATGATCTGTGTACCTTTAGGGAGTTTAAGCCTCAGTACACCATCGTACATCACATTCCATAGTATAGGGCCTAGCACGGAACCCTGCGGGACCCCCGCCGTCACCGCATACGACTTTCTGCCATTGTTCGTGTCATATAAGAGCACTCTATCCTTGAAGTAATCCTTAATGATTTCTATTAAGTAGGCTAGCAGGGCAGCTAACGTGGCATCCCAATCCGCAGAGTTGAATGCATTCTTGACGTCCAAGGTGATGAGAGCGCAATATTCCTTATCGCCCTCCAGCCATCGTTCACCGCTGATAGCGTCCTTTGCAATTGCCACTACTGTTTCTATTGCATCCACGGTGGAACGTGCTTTCCGGAAACCAAATTGGTAATCCGACAAGCCTTCTTCCCCTAGGAATGCTTCTATTCTCCTACAGATTATTCTCTCCAAAAGTTTGCCGGCTGTGTCAATCATACAGAGCGGGCGGTATCCCGATGCATCCTGTGCGTTGTTCCTTTTCGGTATGAGAACTAGCCTCTGCCTTTTCCATATCCTAGGGAACGTCTTCTCTTGAATACAAGCATCGAAAACTTGTCTAAACAGCTCAGTATTACTCTCAATAGCCTTAAGCGCTATGTTTGGAATCCCGTCAATTCCTGGTGCTTTATTAAGTTTCATTTCCCTGCAGACTGCTTCAAATTCCTGGACGCTGACCTCGGTGATTTCTTCTGGAGACCGCAAGTCTCGCACGGAGTGCGTAATTTCGGCCTTCTGGCTAAAAGGCTCCTGACGATTGATTGCAGCTTAAGTGCACACGTTGTTGCTGGTGGTCGGAAGCAGTTCAGCTTTCTTATCCACCACTTTATAACTGTTCCCCAGGGGTTCTCATCCACATCTGCGCACATTTCTCTGTAGCATCTTCTCTTGCTGTGTGTGATGGCCCCTTTAAGCTCGGACCTGCATTTCTTATACCTCTCCTGAAGTGCCGCAAATTCATTACGGACCCTGGCCCTTTGGAATATTCGCCGCGCTCGGTTACATTTCCGCCTAAGATCCGCTTATATCCGCGTTCCACCAATAGACATGATTCCTGTCAGGTTGGCGACACTTCCTTGCCATAGACGCGTTACAAGCCCCGTTATATAGCGCATAAGTTCCGTGGCCTTGTCATTCGCGCTCCCGGATAAATGAATATTACCTAATGCGAGGACAAATGTTTCCCTGTCGAAGGTGGACTCCCTCCAAAGAGGATTCGGTGGAACGGCAGGAACGGCGTTCCCGAGGACTCTCGAAAATGATAGCCTGGTGATCACTATGTGTGTAGATGTCAGAGACCATCCAGTTAGATGAGGTCACAAGGGAGTCGCTGATGAAAGTCAGGTCAATTTTAGAGCAGTGACCATTTCTCGAAAATGTATCCTAGTGACCATGATTTAGTAAAACAACCTCCAGTGTTGCAAATGCCTCGAGTAGGCATTCCCCCCTTTGGGTAGTGTAAGCCGAGGCCCATTCAGCAGCCCAAGCATTGAAATCGCCGGCAATTAGCACAGGGCTTACGTTCCTTGCTTCTTCGACGATGTTATCTAGTCTGTGCTTAAATTCTTCTATTGACAGGCTAGGAGGAAGGTAACAGCTGAAGAAATGTTCCGTTAATGGGAATTTCAAAAAGCTGTCCCACCTGTTGTCGACATTTCCCACTGGGAATTTACCACAGGACCATATCGACGCCTTGTTGCACCTGCTGGTTATCCAACGTTAGTTTTCGGATGCTCTATAGTGCTCGCTCAGTATTGTCAGGTCCATTATATGTTCCCGCACCGTCTGCTTAAGAAGTTCCTGCGCCGCTTCGCAATGGGTTAAATTCAACTGCAAGACTCTCATTTACCCGTGTCCTTTAAAATCCGTCGTGCCGCCAGGAAATGCGCGCACTTATGTCCACCCGTGAATGTATTCATGTATGTATTCACCCATATGTAGAATTAAAAACATAAATAAACAAAAATAAATATAAACATAATTTAGAGTAATATTACAGTGACTTCACAAAAATAAAAATCGTAATATGCAGAGTATGCAATTTCAATTGACTTGTGTTGGTTAATATGGGTCACTAGAAATGCATTACAAATGAATTTGATATTACTATTGATATAATTGTGGGTCACTAAACTATTAACAATTAATAGATTAAGAGAAAAGGAAAAACAGAAAACATAGAATTAGTAGAGGAAAAACTTTAAGATTATTATAAGAAACATAAAATAAGAATAGTATATAAGCCGCAGATATTTGAAATAAAATTTAGAATCAATTCAGAACTCAAACTGTTTTAATTCTCAAAACTTCGGCAATTGACTTTGCCATAAGATAGAGCCGTCTGCCACGTCAAAATATTCTGTTAATTATATGGATACCGGAAATAGCAAACTTTTTGACATATCTGGATATGCGAAAGATAATGTTTACAACTTTCCATCACAAACGAAAAAGTATTGGGATTATGAAAGATGAGTGTAATAGTGAAGTTATTAAGGAATTCATTGGTTTCAGAGCTAATATGTATTCAGCGAAAATTGATAAATTTGAAAAAGAAATTAAGAAAATTAGGGTTGTTAAATAATAGGTAACTAATAAAATAGGAAAAGTGATTGTAGAAAATGTTTATTAGATACGAAATCGTATTATAATTCAATGTATGTATATATTCAGATCTAAAGGTCATCAAATGTATACTCAAAATATTTGTTGCGCCATAATAATTATATTGTTAGTTTAATAAATATTATATTGAATTAAATATAATTGCATTGTAACCACAAATTAGAACGACCCTAATATTAAGTAGATCTAAGGTTATTGAATATATAGAATAAGATTATTAAATACATAGAATAAGGTTATTAAGTACATAGAGTACGATAAATAGATTGCTGAATTCCCTTTAACTGTTAATTGTTAGAATTAAGTAAAAACATATTAAGATTAATAAATTATTGTTGAAATAAAAAATTCGCGACCAGTCAGAGCATGCTAAACTCAAAAGAAGTGACCCTATTACTGAGAATTCGTCTAGGTCTAGAGTAATTTATGAAATATTTATCTAAGCAAGCTATGAACTCCTTTGTACTTGTCGATTTTACAGCAAAAAGTTTGACAAATTTCGAAAAAGCATCGATTACAACCAATATGTGCTTCCGTTGAGAACTTATTAAGGGAAGTGGACCAAAATGGTCGATATGTAACTTATCGAATGGTACAGGATTTTTGGGATTCATATATTCTAACGGGAGGCGTGCACATAACACACCGTATGCAATTCTTTATAAAATGTTCAATTTTACATTTCATATTCATAAACCAGTAGTTCCTCCTGACCCGTTAGTATGTCTTCTCGATCCCCATGTGACATATCTTCTGATGTACCAATCTAATGACGTTCTCCTTTAACACACCAGGGACACATAACTGTAAATTTCCCTTGTTGTCCTCCAGGAATACTATGCCATCTACTTGTCTGAATCCTACCAAATTTTCCTTCTCCAACCCAATCCTTATCGACGCAATTTCAGTATCTCTACTCTGTGTGGCATGTACCATAAAGCTCGCTTTCATCAGAAACATCGACAGTCCTACAGGGTACAACATTCGGTATATCAAAATGTTCTCATCTCCGTCACAAGTGTCCGTCAAATCGCCATAGAGAACTGTAGAAGTCAGATGTTCGATATTATCGTACGGAGGTTATTCATCGGTTTCTGGAGAGCCTGTCTTAGTATCACCTCGTAGGATCCAAATATGTTCTGTCTGAACCCAAATGAACAGAGTAAGAGCAGCCATTAGTTGCCATTGTCCGTTCATGGCATCTGCTTAATGCATTAGCATGGCCCATCGTAATCCCATTCCAATGTAATATTCTATAATCATACTGTTTCATATGTAGAGTCCAACTAGCAATCTACGGACTGATATCCTCCTTGCTCTAAGTCAGTGCCAGAGCGTTGCAATCGGTAGCTATCTTGAAAGGATTGCCTCTCAAATAAATGTCGAAACGATTCAGAGCATGAATAATGTCCAAGGTTTCAAGTTCGAAACTGTGTATTCTTGACTCTGTCTTCGTAGTAGCCTTGAAAAAAAGAAAACGGGATGGAACTTCCCGTCCTCCTGTTTCTGTAATAATACAGCCCCAAAGTCCACCCTACTTGCATCTGCATGCAATTCGGTTTCATTCTTCGCATTATACATAGCCAATACCGGTGCCTACAAGATTCATCAAAATTATAAACGTCACCAATTCTAAGCAGTTTCCAAAGAGGGTGTACTATTCTAGCGTAATCTTTCACAAATTTCCAGAAGTAAGAAAATAGCCTCAGACGCGATTGTTACTGTTTGATCTTAGCTGGGGGAGGGTACTGAGCGAGAGTCCGTAAGTGTACATCACTAGGACGTATCCCATTAGCATCAACCGAATATCCTAGGTAATCCAGTCTCATATGCAAAACTACATTTCCTCCAATTTAATTCTAGATCTAAGACTGATATGCGCTGTAAAACATCGGCTAATACACAATAATGGGTCCTAAAGGTCGCTAACTCACCAGGAAAACAATTATCTTTCTCGCTTCAATCAGCGTGCAATGTATATATCATCCATTATCACATGAAAAAACCCATTTTTCAAATCCAACGTGGAGAAATAATAAGTGGTAGCGGCAAATTGTCGCGGACAGTGATCCTGTTTAATGCTCGATAGTCCACACATTTTCTATATTCCCCGTTTTTCTTGAACACCATCACAACAGGAGAAGCATATGGCGATTCACTTTGTCTAATAATCCGCTTTTCCAACAACTCATCAAATCTTCCTCAGAGCAATGCGCTCACCGACAGCTAACCTACGAGATCGAAAATAAAAACGATCATCGCTATTCAACCTAATAGTCATTTCATAATTAAAGCGGCAGACCTCAGCCCTATATCATATCTCTAATTATGTTCCTATCAGCATTCTCTAATGCAGGGTCTATATTCAATTCATCAAACTCGGAACGAACATCTGTAACCAAGATCTGATTCTAAACAAATTCGAACTCCACCGATGCCTGCAGTGCATTCGTCCCATATACATCACAATCAATAAAACAAAAAAAGAACCGGTATAGTATTGCCCGGCACTACAAGTGAAGTAATTGAATTATTTCGATTTCCAAATGATATTTTAGACTCCAGTCTTCCAAAGGTATCTATCCTGGTGACCGTGAAATTTAGTTCATGTTGTAGTTTCTCTACTGTCAAAGGGTACCCCAGATTTTCATACCAAATTTGCCGGACTGCCAGTATCGGAAATAGACAAAACAATTTTACAATGACTATGTTCACCATTTACGTTAACAAACCTTAAACATTATTGATCAAATCTAAAATATCTGTATCCTCACCGGCTATGTCTCCCTGGGTAACAGCTGCGATCGTAGTTTTTAACTTCTGTATGTGTTTGGAATTCTTCTTGCATTAAAACACACACCAGCGGGCCGCCCCTCATAAGGACACTGTAATTTTATATGCCCCAGTCTCGAGCAGCTATAACAGCGTATTCTCCCGTTGTTTATATTATGAGCAATTGCTTTTACCTCATTTGTTTTTCCTGTAATACCTGTTTCGTTTTCGCCACCACCTCTTACGCTTTGTCGCTGATCGTACATAAGAACAGTATTTTTGATATCACCTATTGTTTTAGCAGCCGCAAAAAGTATAAATTCTGTCACACGCCCTTGTATACCTTCTTGAATAAAGGCTACGAGCTCGAAGTCGCTCACATCGCTACGGGGGGCAATCTTTCGTTGGCGCAAAATATTGTAAACCTCATGACGACTTACTGTGTGGCCAAATTCTGTAAATAGCTTTGACTTAAGGTCTACGTAGTTCATAGCCCTCTTCCAAGCAACAAAAGAGCTGATCCAGAATTTCTGGGGGTTAAAAATGTTACCAATTTATCAGCTTTTACGTGCTCTAACACCTCTTCAAGATTTTGAAAGAACTCAGTAATTCCAAACGGCTGATCTTCGCCGCTAAATTTTATGCTAGCATACTCAATTTCTTGGAAATGTACAACACGATGTGGTACAGTAGTGTCTGTTGCACATTCCATTGTTTCGATCTCTTTACGAAAATGTAGGATTTCGTAGCGGTGGTGTAAAATTACAATTTCATCGGCTAATTTCTCGGCTTTTGTCTTATGGTTTTCAAAAACAAATTCAGAGGTTGTCGTAGCGGAGCTGAAGGACTCGGAGGCAATTTTCATAGGTTTCGTAGGGTCCTTAAAATCATCAACAGCATTATTTTTCTTGTCATTAATTTCAGTATGTTCTTCCATCGTAATGTTGGCTTTGTTTTTAAAAAAGTTTCCGGAGTTCCTCTGTTGAACACTTATTGGAAACTGGTACACCAGCAAATTTCAGTGCATCCAGTAGTTGCTTTCTATCTAATGTGGATTTCATTTCGTCTAAGCCGAAATTTTTTTTCAATTTTTTTTTGGAATTTTTTCACATGGATTTTTTAGGTTATCACACTTCTGAAGCTATAATAAACCAAACCAACGTCTTCACTCAACCACGCTTCTTTTTATTCTGTCTTCTTTTTATCTTAACATAAAAGACGCGCATACCCAATCTTTACATTTAAGTGTTGGCTGCACCTGTTACGTAGTTGCATATAATGTAGTGTATTCTATCTAATAAAGTTACAATTGAAATATAGAGGGCTTATAATGTAATGTTTTCTATCTAATAAAGTTACAATTGAAATATAAAGGGCGTTACATAATACAATCAGTTGTTAAAGTAAACTTAATATAACATACAAAAATAAATGCAACTAGAGAATAACATAAATGAATAATGAACATAGCATGTATTACAAACATATTAAAGCTAATAATAGCATAGTTCGTTTTTCTAAAAAATTAACAACGACTGATTAGCAGCGGGTATTCAAAATCAACGTTTGTAAACAAAGTTTAAAGACAGTGTATATGGTAAAGAAAAGTGATAGAGAGTGCTTTACAGTTTAAGAAAAAGAAAAAAATATTTTTTTTTTTGCGAAAAATTTCGAAATCCTTTAATTACTTTATTTTTTAGAAAACTGAAAATTGATTTTTCGATAAGCTTTTTAAAAAATGGCCAAATTCAGCCCCGTTAAAACTATTATAAACGTGTTCAATGAAGGGTTTTGAGTTAATTTTTGTCAATTTCATTTTGCGATTTTTTGCGTTTTTTGAGAAATATCATTTTTTGTAGGCAGATGGCCAGAAAATTTTTTAAATATTTTTTTTAAATGAAGAAATATATAGTTTCTACAAAAGTTTCAACTTAATTTTTTATTTTCTGGATGGTTTAGACAATATACGGTAACATAGTTAACATTTAACAATTTTACCCATTGAAATCAGAAGAAATTTTGTAATCGAAAATTGGATCCCTCATTTTGTATTTGAAAAGTTTAACCTCAGATTCGAAATCAGCGTCCTCAAAAATCCACGAACACTGATGTTCACGTAAACGGAATTTTTGAATGAAAATTTAAAATGGAAAAAATTTGAAATTTAGGTACCCATATTGGATTCGCCCTTTTGGATTTAAAAAATATTACTTCTGATTCGAAATTTACAACCTAAAAAACCTGAAAGCTGATTTTAAGGTAAATTTTCAGAAATTTTAAAATTAAGGTCGCCATATTGGGTCTGCCATTTTGGATTTGAAAAGTTTTACCAAAGATTCAAGATTAACGGCATCAAAAACGGCCGTACACTGATTTTCAAAATTTGTAGAAATTTTAACGTTTATTTCGCCATATCGGATCCGCCATTTTAATTTTTAAAAAATTTTATTTCAGATTTGAAATCAGCATCCTCAAAAACCCACGTACTATGATTTTCATGTAAATCTGATGAAAATTTAAAATTTTGGTTGCCGTATTGGATCCGCCATTTTGAATTTAAAAAATTTTACATCAGATTCGAAATCAGCAAACTCAAAAACCCCGTCATACCAATTTTATCCTTATTCAGTAATTCCTTATAATTTCGGCCAGAAAATGTAGTGCAGTAGTAAGAGTAAGAAGTAGTTCTGGACAACTGATACCAGACAGAACTCTTTTAGAATCCGGTTCTCAACTTTATTTGATAACCCAGATATGTTGAGTTTAAATAGCATTGGTGAAACAAATTCATTATCCAAATCTCGTGTCTATTTGACTATTACCTTGACTGTTAACTCTACACAATTCACTTCAAAGTTTTGAGTATTGAAATCAATTACAATCTTATAACCTGATCGTAAGGCCAACATAACTAATTTGAGTGTTCCATCAAATATGTTATTAGCGGATCCTTGCTTCTATACGCCTCAAAAAATTGATTGGTTAATTGGTCTTTTATTTTACTTAATGTGTGTTGCCCAAATCAAGTTGGACCCGAGTCTTCCAGCTCTTCAGAATATACTTCTCAAGTATACCATATAAATACTTCAATAGCAGGCGAGAGCAATGTTGATTCGATCGTCAGAAAATTTTGGGAGTTAGAAGAACTTCCAACCGAATCAACTGAAATCTATCCTGAGGAGCATAAAAACTGTGAGACGAATTCAAGACTACAGTACGAAGTCTTGCGTCGGGAAGATTTGAGGTTTATTTACCTTTAAAGTCTGATCCTACATTATTAGGATCTTCGTTTGAAACTGCCCAGAGACGCTTAGTCTCTTTGGAACGAAGGTTGCCAAAAATAATGCTATGAGGCAGATGTATCATGAAGGAGTACTTCAACTTGGGTAATATGTCTCTGTTAGACAAATTTCCTGATAACCCCCTGTCCAAATAACAATTTGGACAATAATCTTTTTTTTTTAACAAAATTGAATTTAAGATAAATTTACAATGAATTTTAAACTTTTTGAATTATACAATTGAATTGCGTTTACCAACACTATTTATACATATCTTTACCGTATAGATAATTTATAAATAGATAATAGATTGATAGATAAAATTTGAATTTTCTTGAAGCATAAAATTAATTTGTAAACTTAATTACACTTTGGCATTTGTTATATTAACTTCTCTTTTGCCTTTAAAACCTAAACGCTTTCTGTACAAAAAAGTTATATTATTATATCTTGCAAATACATGTACAAAAAAGAAGATTAAATTTAAACCATCATACAGACAACATACACACACTCTTAATCCATTTGGTTACTCTACATCACAAGGTAAGATTTCCCATCATTTTACCAAACTTAAAAGAAGAATTAATAATTCTTTTCTTTCTATCTCTCCCATTTAACCCTAATTATAATTACATCGGGTAATTATAATTGCAACTCTCTTTGGAAGTTTGGTACACTTGCTTTCCACCCCTATATACCAATCTTCCACAAGAGAGTCTGCCTAAAATAACACTCGTTATTTCACCCCCCTTTATTTTATTCCACATCAATGTGCTTTGTGCCCTCAGAGTATAACTGCTAAACTTCGGTAGTATTTGATGCTTCATGTAGAACTTTTTGTTTCACTCAACGAACTGTTAATGGTAGATCCTACAGTTCAAGAAAAATTGTATTCTACATTAATCCGTTTTCGATTCCACTGGTAAAATCACTGCCAATATTGCAAAGATGTATCGTCAGATCATGATTGGTTAAAAGGATAGAAATTTTCAATTGGTCCTTTGGCGAGAGAATCCATCTGATGAATTGAGGCTTTTCCTGCTGAAAAGTGGCACTTATTGTACAGCTTCAGCGCCATTTTTAGCCATTAGGTGTCTGATTCACTTAAGCGACATATACAAAGAGACCTTGCCTATTGGTTCAAAAGTTGTTCGCAGTGATTTCTATGTGGATGATTTGCTTAAGGTGAATGAAATTTTTGCTTCAGCAAGTTTCAATTTCACCAACTGGTTTTCGAACAATCCTAAATTTCTGAATTCTCTACATAAAGAGAAACTAATACATAGCGATTCAGACTTTATGAAAGAAAAACATATTGTCGGTGTCTTCTCGATTATTCGGTTCTCTCGGACTATTATGCCCACTTGTTACGAAATCAATGATCCTATTACAAGAGATTGACTGTGATGAATTAATTCCCTTGGTGTTGAATACTTCAAGAAAAAACTTCAAAGCTAATTTAATGGAAGTTTATTCAATTAGTATCTGAATATTCGCCTATACCAAGTCCAAATCGAAAATTCAAATTCATGGATTTTCTGACGCTTCAATTCGAGCATATACATTCGAAGGTCCGAGGCAAAACACAGTCGTCTCAAGACTATTTACGGCTAAGTCCAAAGTTGCTCCACTCAAATCTAAATCTCTTCCTAGACTTGAGTTATGTACCTCACGCCTGAATTTTAAAATTTAAAATAGATAATGTTTCTTTGCTTGTTTTAAACCAAGAAACTTATTTTCAATATACTCGCTAAAGGAATTTATATTAGTGTTTCATTTTATTAACTTTCTGTGTCTAGGGGCTAGTTTAACTTTAGCATTATGGTTGACAATAAGGAGAGTGCGGTCTGAACTTAAACCTTCATCATTCATTTTCCATTGGGATGATTCATATAAATGAAATCATAACCTTTTATTTTAACGTAAGACTTAGCAATTCAGTTTCAGAAATTAGAAAAATATCAATAAATTTATCTTTCATAAAGTAATCAATTTCATTTAGTTTGATAGTTATTCCATTCTCATTCCAAAAACCAATTCTTAAATTTATTTGTATAGTTTGTTGATTAAAACATACATCACAGAGTATTTATGAACTCTATTTGTTTATTTAATAAAAAAATACATCCGTACGAGTTGACATTGTATATTTTGACCCATCTGAAGAAAACACATTATTCTAAATCTCATTTGATATGCTTTAGGAGGAAGAAAAATAAAGAGCTCCATCCAAAGGACTTGCTTAAAACAGTTAAATATGGCATCAGTAGTACAATACTTTGGCATCAGTGTCGGCAGCAGGTGTGCACAGTTTGAAATTTATTTCAATGGTTTGACATGGCTTGGCAGAACCTTTTAGATTGGTATGAAAATAAACGCGTTTCAGTGAGTTCCCAATTGAAAACCCTCTTCAACCTCCCTTCCATATTCAAAGAATCTGGTACTTCCATTAAGAGTTTGCAACAAACAATTAATAATTGCATAACAAATTTGTCATTGTTGGGCATAGAGACTCGGAATTGGGACATAATTTTTGTTTATATTTGCTCCACTAAACTTCCCGAACACACCCTAGGTCTTTGGGAGCAATCGCAAGGGCCTTGCCCAGGCCTACCCAAGTAGAGAAAAACTGACTAATTCCTGACTGCCAGATACCAAACTCTCGAATCAGTTTCGTACATTATCGGCAGCCACAATTTTGCCCAAGATACCGCCGGGTTAATAATCGAAGCAGTTCCAGTAATTCTAGAAAATTTAGAAACTTTGGGAAAACTGTTGCCCCTAATTTACCTCAAAGAAAGTGTCCAGTTTGTAGTGAAAGTGATCCCATTCGTTTATGTTCGGACTTTTTGAGAACCGCGGTTGCACTAATGGTTTAGCTGACTTTTATGAGTTCAAAAGATTCCAGAGCTCAACTGTTTGCTATTTTTGTAAACAATAACATCATTCGGTACTTCATCGCATTGAAGCTTTCCTCCGGGAGAAACGAGCACTGTAACTAATCCTGCTGACCCTTCTACCCCAGATAGTTCTCCAGAAATCTCTCGGCCTCCTCTTGTATAAAAGCGAAATAAGGCGGATAGTGGCCCATCAACATCCGATGCCGCGGATGTCTCCCGAGAGCTGCAACGGAAGCTAGATCTTCCAATCCTTTTAGCACTGTTTCGCTGTTGTCTGCAATTGATCCAGAGTTTGCACTAACTACGGAGGAGTATGTGGTTGACAAGCTAACTGGTAGATTACCTATATGCTTCTTAGAAAAGTTGACTTCAACATTCCCGATATTCCGTTCACAAACTTAAAATGTGCCTATATGGATTTGCTATTGGGCTGATCTGGCTTCCCGAGGTTAGAAAAAATTTTAAAAAGCCTTTGGTCGTTCAACGAACCGTTTTCGGTTGGACAGTAATCTGCAAAATACCTCAGTCGAACCCGTTAAACGCTGTTGCTTCCTTCTTTGGGCAACTGGACTCCGATGCAAAAATTAGTCGTTTCTGGGAAATAGAGGAAATACCGAAGTTGAAAGCATTGTCGTCTGAAGATCGCTTCTGTGAGGATCAGTAACGACCATTTTAGTCCTATTAGTAAGTAAAGATCTATATGGACCCTCTTTAGTCCTATAAGTAGTTGTTTTACCCTTTAAATCGAAATTTTCGGCGGACTTGAAACTCGGTCCATCTTGATCAATCTGATCAAGTTATTGAGAAGTACCTTAAATAGTACCTATCTTACCCTAGGTTACATGTCGAAAATAGATCATGACTCTGTTTATTCTCCCAAACCCAGTTGCTATCCCCCATCCCCCCATCATGCCGTTTTTAAGCCTGATACCATAACCACCAAGTTACGTGTCTTTTTTAACGCTTATTGCTATCTTCTAGTGGCTTAAGCCTTAACAATGTCTTACACATTGGCCCGACTTTACGAGCCGATTTAACTATTTTAATTCTCCGTTGGAGGCTGTCTCGATTTGTCTTTAACGCTGACATACAAAAGATGTGTAGGCAAATATTGGAGGATATTAATCCGTCGAAAACTCGAGAAAGATGTCCAAGATGACGAATTATACACAGTTACATTTGGTATTTGGTATTTGGTATTTGGCCACAAAACCCTATATCAGTTATCTGATGTTAGCTTTTCTCTTCGCAAATGGACTTCAAATGATAAAGGTCTTATTGAGGATTTGCCACCCGAATATCTATTGGATTACGAATTTCTGAAACTCAGACGCCAGCACCGCTAAAACTCTAGGTTTAGATTGCAATGCGAACATAGCCCGATTTCTCTGTACTAACAAAACTTTCAAAACGTTCTAGCGAAGCTATTTCAGCCTGTCAAATTCACCTAAAGTCATAGTTGCTAAGATTCTTATGCAACAAATATGAAAAGACGAAACTGATTGGGACGAGTATTTGAAATCCGTGATCTTTAACAGGTGGCTCGAGTTTAGCGATGATTGTTCGTACATCGAAAGGATTAACCCCGTTGGGTTAATTTTACCCCTCAGTGTAAAGTGCAACTGCATTCATTTTATGATGCTTCTAAGACAGCATATGCTGGCACTCTGTACAGTATAGTTCTAACCCCGTCTGGTGAATTTATCATCCACTTGCTCATTGCCAAAACAAAAGTGCAAACTTTACAAAGTTTAGAGTTCTGCGGCGCAACTCTATTGGCAAAAATGGTATTTTCACTTCGTAAGCAGCTGAATTTTGCCAGATCGGAAGCTCAAAAACCCCCGTGTCATTATCTAACGAATTTCTACGTAGACTCTCTCAATCACCTACTTTGACCTACAACGAACGTTTTCCGTTTTTCGACTCACGCGGATATCTCACTTCTGTTTCGTCTTATTTGACAGCAATTCTGGGTTCCTAAATTGAAAAATTTGGTCTAGACAATTGTTCACAATTGCGAAGTGTGTTCTCTATATAAAAAGAAGTTCGGTCAACAGATTATGCCTATTTTGCCACCCTAAAAAACCACACTTATCGCCATTTTACTCATACCGGAATTAACTTCACTGATCCCTTTGACATAAAGTCATATATAGGGCGTGGTTGTAGAATAACGAAAGGGTATGTCTTAATGTTTGTTTTGTTAATCGATCCATCCATCGGAGGCTTCAAATGATAATTTCACCAAATGCTTTTAGAACGCTTTTGTTCGATTCTTCTCACGTCGCGGTTGTACTTCTCACCTATATTCATTTAATAGTACTGTCTTTGTTGGATCAGCTAATCTTTTGAATAATGATAAATATCAGTTCTTTGATAACCTTAAACGTCAGATTGTCACAAAGAATGCTTTGCAGTTGGAACATTGGCATTTTATTACTCCTGGAGCTCCTGGCTTATGTGATCCAAAAGCCAGTAGTTTCAAAACCCATTTTAGAAAGATACCCCATGTTCAAAGTTTCACTTGTAAAGAATTCTCAACTATGTTGACAAGAATATTGAATTTGAGTTGCATTCTAGACCTCTTAGCTCTATGACATAAAACCTGTCTGACGTCAACCCTTTAACCCTGGGACATTTCCTTATAGAAAGTGCCATACTTTCCACGCCGGAACTTAATTTTTCGAATGAATCTCTAAGCTATTCTAGTCTATAGCGTAAGCTGAAAATTTTGCACCACGCAACCACGCAACAAATGCATTGATCCCTAAAGAAATTTGGTTATAAATGATTTTGTTGTCATTCATCAAGACAATCTACCCCCTAACGAATGGAAGCTAAGTCTGAACGAACGGGTCTCTTTTGGCCTCGATTCGAAGGTACAGTATTCGAAATACCAATGGCGTTTTGACGCGTCCAATAGTTAAACTCGTGCTGCTTCCTAATTATGAACAAAACTAATTTTCTCTTTTCCTTTGCCCGTTTTATGCACCCCGTCAGCTAGCAGTCGAACACCCCAATAATGAGCGGTCACGTTGTTGCTGCCTTCAACTTTAAATGCAGATTGTGCTCTGAACATCATTCATTGCGGAAATGCTACAAATTTCGTAGTATGAGTCCTTTTAAACGATTACGCATCATAAAAAGGCTCAAGTACTGCATCAATTGTCTGGCACACTCCCATTTCGTAAAGGAGTGTCAGAGTAGAGAACGGTGTATGGTAAACTTACAAGAGTTGCATTTTCGCCAAAGAGCTGATGGAGACCAAACGGGAAGGAAGAACTCATCTGAAGTCAAGAGAAACATAGCAACAACAAGAGCGCAACTAACAACCAGACTCTTAGGAAAAAATACACATGCGCAGGTCATCGTACCACCTGTAATGGGACAGTCATGGCCGCTTCTAATGCGACATCGGGGGCTAATATAGCGATAAATATGCTGGAAAAATATTTTCATTTTCCTTCTTTTTTTCTTATTATTATATCTTAAATTTGAATTTTTTTTACTTGTTTTATCTCTTTTTATTTGAATTTACAAAATACTATGAATTATTATATTATAATTTGTTAGTCTTTTTATCTCTGGCCAGCTGACTCTCTGATCCTTCTGTTGCAATGTTGCAAGGGCGGCGGGATGTTCAGGCTAGCCACCCTAACCTTAAGCTTAACTTAAGTATTTGTACAACCGTGTGGTTGTGTAATTGTGAATTATTAATAA
The DNA here is from genome assembly GCA_005959815.1 of Sarcophaga bullata. Lineage (NCBI taxonomy): Eukaryota > Metazoa > Arthropoda > Insecta > Diptera > Sarcophagidae > Sarcophaga > Sarcophaga bullata. Next base: position 138,328 of record QOCX01000354.1, on the reverse strand, counting down.
CGTAACAGAATTGATGTAATTTAAACGAATGTGTGTACTCTCAATAAACATATTTTTATATAGAAAATCAATTCTCGTTATTTTTCTTATTGTTGTCAAATATCTTTTTCTTTTTAGTATTTCCCCGCTCACTCCCACCCAATAGAGATATGGATTCCTGTTTTGAAACACACTACCACAAACACAATCATACTAGTAAAGCAGATCAATACAGTGATTTTAAAGGAAATATTTCGAGGGTAGTGAATGGTAAAAAACAGCAAATGCAAACCCTGCACCTCCCATTGTTCATGCCACAAACTCAAACGCTATCAACCCGAAAATGAAGCTAGATATATAATTCATTTTTTTAATTTTACTAAATGTAACAATTGTTCTTTCAATAAAATTTGATTTTCATTAAATTCAAAACAATAATTTCAGTCTTATTTCTTATGCTTGTGCCAGACATTACACATGTAATTCAGCACTATTTTTGTTTTCACCAATCGGTGTTGCCGTTTTGGGTTATTTCTAACCAAAATTAGTTTTTTCTTCAATGCGTAGGTTTTTCTTGTTTTGGTTACTAATTTTTTTTCTTGTTAAATAATGTAATTGTGTTACCCTTTTGTATTAAATATAATTAAAATGAAAAAAAAAAAAAAATTCACGAATGTTGGTCACAAAATTTTGTTTGATCGCAATATTGTTTGGGTTACACACACACATACACACATAAACAAACACAACCCTGCCGTCAAATGAGCTTGTATAGACTAATTTCAAGCCAACTACTACGCAATGCAAAATTTACGTTAACTAAAGTGTATACTAGACGTGTGCACAAGAGGCTTAAAAGTGTACAGTATTGCATTTTTCTCATGAGCGAATATTGATTGTAGTAGCAAATACAAATAAGAGTGAAGCAAAGATAGAGTACAAAAAAACTAGTGCCACAAAAACCATTGTACAAACAGTTTAAAAGACAGTTGTGTGAAGTGTACAACAAAAATATTGTCATCTTCATAGTGTCACAGCGTGCATTTCTTCTTCAGTAAATTGGAAATAAAAAATAACTAGAAAGTGCCGATGTTTATTTTGAACCGAACATCTTTTGATGCCTAAAGCAAAGCAATGTGTCTGATTCTCTCTGCACAATTGTGCTATGAAATGGTAATCCCTTGTATAGATACGCTTATGTACTAGACGTGTGCACAAGACGCTTAAAAGTGTACAGTATTCGCAATTTTCTCACTGAGCGAAATATGATTGTGGTAGCAAATACATATAAGAGGTGAAGCAAAGATAGTGTACAAAAAAACTAGTGCACACCAAAACCATTGTACAACAGTTTAGAGACAGTTGTGTGAAGTGTACAACAAAAATATTGTCATCTTCATAGTGTCACAGCGTGCATTTCTTCTTTCAGTAAATTGGAAAAAAATAACAAGAAAGTGCCGGAATGTTTTGCTCTCGGGAGCCGAACATCTTTTGAGTATCGTCGCAGTCTGATCGACAACTAAAGCATAAGCAATGTGTCTGAATTCTCTCTGCACAATTGTGCTATGAAATGGTAATCCTTGTATAGATACACTTATGTACGCATATTTTTCAACATGAACACTACTGAAATTCGTTTGACAATACTGAAATTTTATTTCAGTAGTGGAAATATGCTCCTACAACACAAATCATATTTCCGTTACTTCAAGATCAATAAGGCTGTTGTTACACTATGAACAAAAGAGAAATACACATTTCAGTGTACTCGTAAAATCAAGAACAACAGAAAAGAGAACAATTCAGTATTGCATTTAGTGAAGGGTAAGCTAACAAAAATGTTTTGTGCACACGTCTATTATGTACGCATATTTTTCAACGTGAACACTACTGAAATTCGTTTGACAATACTGAAAATTTATTTCAGTAGTGAATATGCTCCTACAACACAAAGCATATTTCCGTTACTTCACAGATCAATAAGTGCAGCTGTACACTTTGAATAAAAGAGAAATACACATTTCAGTGTAATCGTAAAATCAAGAACAACAGAAAGAGACAATTCAGTATTGCATTTAGTGAAGAACACTCCAACTCAACGCCGTCAACTTTAGACAACATCTTAGACATTTGATTTGTAAACAAAACCGCGTGTCTTCTTGTCAGTAAAAATTGTTTTCCATAAAATTGTATTATTTTATTAATCGAAAAATACACGTTTTGTGATATATTCGAAAGGTTTAAAGTATTTATAAAAGTAAAATTAATTTAATATTATTGTGTATGGTTGTTTTAATATTTATTATAAAAAACATGAAAGGTGCAAGTAGAAGACATTTGAGTAGACTTTTTAAAAAAGAAAGAATTTTTTAATCCACAAAACTAAGGCCGTGCAATGTGGCAGATTCAGAATCTATAAGCCCATCTATTAACTTACCAAGTACAAGTCAACCTATTAGTCAAATTCAAAGTGTTGATAACATTTCCAGTGAAAAATGCGTAGCCAGAAAACATTAAAAGAAAAGCTTGGTGAATGGTATTTTAAATACAGGCCATCCCGCGACTGCTTTCAAGACTTGCTAAAAATTTTAGATGAAGAGAACATAACAGTGCCATTAAGTGCAAACGCTTTTGTTAAGAAATGTGAAAAATTATGTTTAAGAACTGTGTCTACGGGGTTTTATTGTCATTTTGGTGTAAAAAAGCAATTATTAAGACTCTCAAGCATTATAAGTGATTGCGAAAAAATAATTATAGATGTAAATATTGATGGTCTACCATTGTTTAAAAGCTCAAGAACTCAATTATGGCCAATTTTGGCCAAAGTCGTAAATTTTTCCAACATATCTGTTTTTCCTGTTGGTATATATGTCGACAAGAGTAAACCCCATGACATAACTAGTTTTTTGAGTGATTTTATTACGGAATTAAAAGAATTAATTGTAAATGGGTTGCACATTCGTAATAAAATCCTAACATTCGAATTCAGGGGGCTGATTTCTGATAGTCGAGCTAAAGCTGTCGCTTGTGGAATAGTTGGTCACACTTAATCATACGGTTGCTCCAAATGTACTCAAATCGGCAAGAAGAACGGGAATGTACTCACGTACTCTTCAGTTTCAGGTGAACTTATAACTGATAGTGAAGGAAAAGGAAATACCCCAACCATCACCAAAGAAAAATTCGTTTAAATCAATCACCATTTGAAGAGCTTGGTCTTGGTATGATAACTCAAGTTCCCTTTGACCAGATGCATTTGATAGACCTCGGAGTTGTAAAGAAAATGTTAGTGCGATTATATACAGATAAAACAAACTTTAAAATCTGTAAACAAGTTAAAGAGGATATTTCTAATCACTTAAAGGCATTAAAAAAATATACTCCACAAGAATTTTCAAGATATCCGAGATATTTGGAAGAGCTATGTAATTGGAAAGCTACTGAATTCCGGCAATTTTTATATTATACAGGTATACTGGTCTTAAAGAACAGAGTTCATGAAGGCTTGTATTATGAATTCCTTCTGCTTCATTGCGCTACCAGAATGTTATCTTGTCCGAGGACATATGAAAAAAAATTTGGAAAATGTTCAAATCCTATTTGAACTATTCGTGGAGAACTTCCCTTTGGTTTTTAAAGAAGACAGCTTATCTTACAATGTACATAGTATTTTGCATATAAGTCAATGTGCGAAAGTATTTGGACCAATACAAAATTTTTCCTGTTACCCATTTGAAAATTATCTCCAAAAATTGAAAAAATATGTAAAAAAGCCTTCAAGTATTTTACAACAAATTCATATTAGCGTGCAAAATGAAGAAATTTTTACTGAAGAGAAAAAACTAAAAATCAGTAAAAAAAATATGAATGAATATTTTTTTCTCCTGTTTGTCCTAACAATTTTTTCGCCATTAAAACGTTTATACCAATTCAAATTACATAGTATTTTGCATATAAGTCAAACTTGTATTAATAAATTATATTACAGATCAAAATAAAACGGAGCCATGTGAAAATTGTGCCAAATATTTCGAAGATCATTTTAAGCAAATAAATAGTAAGGCTAAATAAAAACTAACGTTCAATAACCAATATATTTATGTACATATTTATGTTTATTGTCTTTCAGATACAATACAAAATCTGCAACGTAATTGTTTTTCAAAACAATTCAAATCCATTAAAACCATTCAAATCCGAATAAATATTTTTTCGAATCACTTCATTCCCTTTCATATTTTATATGACCATAATTCTATAATTTCAGAAACGATTGTACAACAAAACGATGTTATTATGAAAACCCTGTCTGAACACAAAGTTTTAACAGAAAGAATTTTGTACCAAGAACTTATACTGAATAATTTGGCCTCTACATTCTCTTTGGACTCTCTAAATGGCTTAAGTGAAATGAATAACACCATCAACGAAAACAATCATAAAGACTACGTAAGTTTTCTAATCAAATAGCTACATATATTTATATAATTCATTTTTACTCTATTCAGATAATGAAATCAATATTGAATGGCCGCTTGCCAAAAACGCTTACAGAAATTATGTCAACAAATTTGTGCATGGGTATAAACTTGGATGGAGTTCATGGTAAAAAACGATTAAAAGACTTTGCTGCTTTTTATGACGTCTTAACAGGTAAGTTCTAATTTGAAAATATAATTATTAACCAAGTCTAAATAAAAATGTAAAAATGTAAATTATCTTTTAAACAGGTGCCTGTAGATCTCTGGGCTCTCAGGATGTAGAAGTTGAGTTACGTAATGCCTTAAAAATAATAAAGGAACGTTACATTCATGCTCAGTGCATTAAAAATAAAAATATAAAACCAAAAAATTTAAATATTTGTATATGTATGTTATATTTAGAAAACTCTTTTTTATTTTATTTTTTTTTTAATATTTTGGTAATATTTTTTGGTAATGACTTTGGCGTTAAAGTGAACTTATTAATTATTTTTATGTCTATTTGTTTAGAAAAAATCTTTTTTTTAACAAGTCAACAAATGTATAAAATATTTATGTTAATTGTTTGTGATATATTGAAGTGAATTTTTCTTGATTTAATAATTAATAAATTTTTGTTTTCTATTAAAATAAAAAATTTTGAAAACTTTTATATCGAGTAATTAATATGATAGCTAAGTTTGTAGCAAGTTACAAATAATGAGATTAAAGTTAACGTGTAAACAACTGACTTTTCATTCGCTGAAATTTAGCTAACTTATAGTCAGTTTAAAAAAACCAGCTATACGCTAATTAGAAGTAGTAAGTTTATAGCTAGCTATAGTAAGTTAACTTTAAGTTAACGGCTAGATAACTAACTTTAAGTTAATTAAAAGTAATGCATAGTAGGATAATTGACTACTTCCTAGGACATCGCAATGTTAAAATATTTAGTTAATTCAATATAAAAGAAATTCAAGTGTCAACCACCACTGCTTGAGAAATAGTTAGCTTTAAGCTAATTTAAAGTTAACTGGATGTCCGACATGGAAGAACTACATCATATTGGTAAAGGTTACTCAGCAGATAATGATGTATGCAGCACCTGTGTGGGGATCGGCGTTGGATATTAGAACCTACGCTAGGACTGCAAGATCTACATTTCGTTTAAGCATCCTTAGGGCTGCTTGTGGTTTCTGCACAGTTTCATATAAAGCCATTGGTGTCATATCAGCCATAAAACCATCTGATATTATGGCTATGGAACTGAAAAGAGTATATGATACAGTTAGGTTTGTTAATAGAACTTTGGAACGAAGGGACGAAAGACAGTACAGTTTAGACAAACTACAGGATATCTAGGATACAGCGACGAAAGCACGATGGAGACATAGGACACGCGGTTGTTTTGATTCTTATATGACACATTTTTGAAAGGGTATGACTGCTTCAGGGAATATCTCCGTAAATATGGCCACTCCAATGAGATAACTTGCTCCTTCTGCAATAATGGAAATGAGAATGCCGAGCATATTTTCTTTTATTGCCGTAGATTTGGATTGGAACGCGAGTTGTTAGAGACAATGGTAAATGAAAGAGTGACACGAAACAATATAGTTTCGCACATGTTTAGCATTACGTAAAATTGCTGTCTGCCAATGTGATGCAAGAATTGAGAAGGATAGAAATCAATAGTAGTAGTCAATGGACTAGAACTTGTCCTGTAATGAAATACTTAACAATAGTACCATAGGTCAAAGAGGTTTGAATCGTCGAGGTGATTTTTAGTGGGTTAAAGTCGCACACTACTAATGCAGGTCAACAACGTAATTCGATGAATTTTTCACCTACGGGGAAAAAAAATTAAGGGGCTTTTTAGGCAGCCTCAGTAGGTATAAAATGATAAAACAATAAAACCATGTCCAAACGAAGACCCGCCTGTTGGGAAACTAGTAGAATTGACGCGATTATCACAACGCTCGATATATAATAACATGGGAGAAGTCCTTGGCAATATTTCGAATACTTTTATACTCTAAAAAAAGAAACACACGTTGATGCCTAAAGTGATTACAGAAGTAACACCAAAGAGGTCTAGATTTGATAAGTCCAATAAGAAGGAGAGAACGGAGATATGTGGTATAGTGATATATTGGGAGCGGTTAAGGAAGAAGAAAGCCTTCAGGATCATGTAGAAAAGATCTAAAATATCAAATAGGTAGTAGGAGGTGTATACTATTCGAGGCAGGGACCAAACCGGATAAGAAATAAAAATGAGGTTAATATAATATAATAATAATAATATACAATACATAATACTCCTAAAGCAAACTGTATATGAAAAAATAGTGGGCGTTGCCATAATTTGTGAGCAGTATAAAAATCCAAGTCTAGGATGGGACATGGGTCCAGGACCTAACGGGGAAGGTAGCGCTATGGGCGTGTGGAAATAAAACTCTAGGATGTTACACTATGACGAAGATTGGTGAGGTACACATCCGTAGGTGTTATGTAACACTTAGTATACCACAATTGGAGTATGAACATGGGTGAAACATTTGGGCTTAACGGAATTATAAATGATTCGGGTAATACAAATGAACAAGCATATCTATTAGCGGAACATATTAGCAGGCTTTGTGACGCTGCTATGGTGAGAAGGAGGAGCACATCCACACGAAAATCAGTGAATAGGTGGAACAGCAAAATTGGGGTATTACCAAAGGAGTAAAGATGAAGCAGACAATAAACGATTAAGTGCCGTTTTTCAAGCCAAATTTTAGCTCAAAATAGCGATTAAGTGAAGCATATCGTTCTGCTTTAAGGAGCTATGTGATGAAGTTGATGAAAATAAAGTGGTTATGTCCAAAATTAAGGGTTGTAGGGAACATTAAAAGAGAAACTGTAGTAGTGAATAAGAATGCGACTTCCATAGAAGCCATTGATCCAGTGACGGGCAATGACAATGATGCTAGCGTCGGAACGTCTTGGAAACGCTAAGGCTCCAGGTCCTGATAGAATTCCGAACCATACTCTTTATATAGCAATCAAGCACAGTGTTGGACCCTTTACGGAGATGTACTTGAAGTTTTTTAGCGATGGAGTCTTTTCGATAATATGGACATTTTTAAGACTGGTATTATTATTTAAACCAGAAAAACCGCCGGAAGATCCAAGTACATATCGCCCACTTTGTATGATCAATACTTTGGGACGATTGATCTGTAACTGTTTAAAACAACACCTTGAAAGAGGAGCCGAAGGTCAATCTCAAAATCAGTATGGATTTTGTAGTGGACGCTTAACTATAGACGCAATTAAGGAATTGACAATGACAGCAGGCAATGTAATTGAAGGTACCAGATGGATGCATGGTTCTAAAGAACATTGCACCGTCATAACACTTGACGTTTGCTTTTAATTCTGTATGCTGATCGCACATTATACACGCTTTACGGATTATATACAGGCCGGCGCATCTTATGCGTATTATTGGCCCACTATTTTTTGAGAGATTAGTACTCTATGACACAGATGAAGGAATTAAGATATATAAAATAACTGGTGGAGTTCCACAAGTCTCTTTGCTATGAAATATAATCTACGATTGAGTTTTGCGTCTCCCAATACCAAGTGGTGTGCAGATAATTGGTTATCTGACGATATAGTGATATAGCAGTGTATTACACTTAACATAGACGGACATAATATAACAACTCCGCTATCTCTGAGATATGTAAGAGTAATGATTGATGTAAGATTTAATTTTATGACTAATATTAAAAAGACTTGTAAAAAAGCCGAACGAGTGAATACTGCCTTATACCGCATTATAGTTAATATAGGAGGGTCAAATCAAAGCAGAAGATTGGTATTAACAAAGGTTGCTGAGGCGATAATGATGTATGCGGCATCTGTGTGGGGATCGGCATTGGTTATTAGAACCTACGAAAAGCTGCAAAACCTTTGCTTCCTTTAAATGCCCTTAGGGTTGCTAGTGAAAAGGTTATACTATAGAGTTAGGTTTGTTAATAGAACATTGACAACTGAGGAACGAATAAATTAAAGACAGAATAGTTTAGACGAACGGCAGTTTATGTAGGATACAGCGATAAATGTACAAAGCTGGTTTGAAGGGAGACAGGGTCATCTTGATTTTTACATAACACATTTTTGACAGAGCATGATTGCTTCAGGGAATATCTATGTAAATATAGCAATGAGACAATGAGATAACTTGCTCCTTCTGCAATAATGGAGATGGAACAGGAGTTGCTTGAGACGATGATAATTAAAAGCGTGGCACCAAACAATATAGTTTCGCACATGCTGCGGTCTGTTAAAGTTAAGCATTATGACAAAATGCTGTCTGCAAATGTAATGTAGGAATTGAGAGGGATAGTAGTAGTCCATAGACTAGAACTCGTCCTGTATTGAAATATTTAACGCTAGTAGCCTGTGGTACTAATGGGTTGGACTCGTAGATTCACAACAAGATAGAAATCTTATGAATTAAAGTGCTAACGATTAATACAAAGGCAATAAATTTAAGCATAATGTAATAATTAAATATAAATACAAGTGAAATTTAATTAAAAAATTTAAAAATTAAAATTATTACACATAAATTAAAGCATTAATTTGATTTTATACAATACTTCAACTAGACATTAACGAAAGTATTTCAATAGTTCAATTTTAAATCTGTTTGCGTTGCTAATTATTTGGATTCTTTTCGGTAATTGGTTCCAAAGTCGAGTACAATAAAGTTGGTTGGGTGCAAATTAGTGGGTTAAAGTTTAACACTACTGTTGTTGACATTGGGCTTAGCTTCAGGCTTCGGGGCATCAATAGGATCCGGATAACTAGATGGCCTACTCTAGGTTTGCTGCGATCAACCAATAAGCAGTCCCCGACAAAGTGTGGCGGTTATGGAGTTGTACTAAAGGAAAGTTATCCGCCATTAACTAGGTATCATCTCACAGAAGGTTCTCTCAAGAGATTCTAAAATAGGAGAGCTACGCCTCCATGGTCACATGACACTGATAAACGAGCACATTTAGAAATCCGGAACGAGTTCAATCATAGATTTATCGTTTGTGAGCGCCAGCTACTCGGGAACTTCACGACAAACAATGCGAACTGAACTCCTGGCTCAGTCCAGATTCTAACTGGCCATGGATTTTTCTGGAAATCCTCGCACAGATTTGGACATGATACCTCACTGTGTAGATGAGGAAGAAGATACGACTCATATTCTAATATGCTGACCCAGATTTAGATGGTCCTGGGAACAAATTTTAGGTCTAACCGAGCTTAAGCTGGAACTCCGAATGTTAGAGGTACGAACGCGAAATTTAATTTTTTGTGGGAAAGCTTTAAAGCTAACCAGCCCTCCGTTAGCCTTATGGCAGTCCCACAGAGGGAGGGTAGTTTAAGCGGTAGTGAAACGGGCACACTTTTTGTTGGAACACAAGTGTAGTTGAATATTCCCACTTACGGTTCAACACAAAAAAATTCAAGGTATATTGTAAACAACTATTGTTTCTCGCCTATAGTTATACTTCACATATGCATACAGTTAAATGCACATCATTCCACTTACTTTTGTTTCATACAGCATTGCCAGTAATTTTTTTAAAACGTTTTATTTCTGGGAAGATACCTTTTTCATACCAACAAGAGAAACTTGTTTTTTACATGCAATATTTTATTTTAAAATGTAAATATTTCGTGTTATTCTTGAATTTATTGAAAAAAATTTCAAATTGAATTTTGCTGAAAAAACTTGTTTAGTAAGAAAACAAATTTAATGAAAACTTTTTCTCATCTCAAAAAACTTGGAATGAAAGGAGAACTTGGCAAATGGCAACACTGATTTCATAACACAATTGTGCAGAGAAAATTCACACATATTGCTTATGCCCAGGGCAGGGCGAACTCAATAAGGTGATAGCAAATTTACAACACCTCAATTTGCAGTGTTTTTTAACAAAAACAACATGTATTTGTTGCACTTGTTCGCCGTATAACAAAAATGATAAAGTCGAATTCATATAATGACATTAAATTGTTGTTTTCCGTCATTAGATCTCTTTTGTTTCTTTCTTTCTTGTTTTAAAAAAATTTGTTTTTAATTTTTTTTCGAAATACGGACTGATTTGCGCTACCACTAAGGCAATCACGCTACTAGGGGATACTGGGAGTCATAAGAGTAGATTCTACGGTAAAAGCTGTCCCAGAACATTAAGGATATTTAAATAAATTATGAAAATGTGTAAAATACAAATATAAAAGATAATAAAGAATAAATAAACAAAAGAATGTAATACAGTGACCAAAAATAATGTGTAAATTTATTACAAAAAACTAAGAAATTATTATTCCACAGCATTTTTTCAAGACGTCTTTCTAGAGAATTTGGTAGCCGTAATCAAAGAATGCCACTTTTTTGCGTATGAATGTTAAAATTAGTTTCGATGATTATTTTCTTTATAGATGTTGGTCATAGAGAAATATTTTAATTTATATTAAAAATAAAGTTTTTAAGCTTTTATTTAGTCTTTATAACAATAAAATTCCTTTTATAAATATTTTTTTTAATAAAGAATGCGTTTCGAGGTAGTAAGTGTACAAGTTTTTTATCCTCACTGTACGTAAATAAAACATTTGACTATCTCGTGTACTGAAAAAAGCACTCACCTGGGCTGATAACAACACCTTATATGAATTCGCCTTGCTTATGCCCTTTTATTTAGTTGACTCCGACAAGCACACATATCAGTGGGTGCTAAAATATTTTTTTAAAGTTTACACTCAAAAAATATTTTATGTTAAAAAATCCTTTTTTGAAAAATCAGTTTTATATGCTCTTAAAACACATTTTGGTTGTTTTAATAGTCAAGTAAATAATTTAGATGATATGGAAAGAGAACAACTTGTTTATAGGCATAAATCAATATTTTGGAAAAATTAAAAGATTCGTTATTAATAAGAGATTAAATTTATGAACCAAAATTAGAACCCAGCAATTGCCTAAAAACCATTCCATGACTTACTTTTTTATTTTCTCTCTCTTACTCACTAGTACACAACCAAAAAATTGTTGGTAATCCCTGTTCTAAAACATTAAAACCATGCTATTAGGTTACATACACAAACAATTCAATTGTAACGAACCAATCGACTAAACGACCATTGAGTGTAACGTAAGCATATGCAAATTTTGTGCGGAAAAAGTACCCAGAACATACAGAATATACTACTTAAGAAGACTAGAGCGTCTGACTATCATGAACTTGATAAATTAATTTCAGTGTATCGGGTGGCCGTCTATCAATACTTACATTATTCTATTCGGTCACATAATTCAGTATACTATCTCCACTGGATATAATTAATCGATTTACGCTTGAGCAACGTTGGGATTTATTGCGAATTTATTTTCAAAACAAAGGCAGTTGGTCGGAAATTGCACGAAAATCGCGTACAATATTTGATAGCAGAGTGGCCGGTATACGCATGTTTATTGCTTGATTTATTTGGTCTTAGAGAACCCACACGTGGTCTTACAGAAACCAACGCACCCTAGGGTGGTCTCTAGTTTGGTAAATATTGATAAAAAAATTATATTGTCAAAGTTTCAGATCAATCGGTTGGAGTAAAGACGTGCCGCAAGACCGACGAAATTTTGAGGAAAGCATAAAATTTATATTTCATCATAACTTCATAGATATTTATTTTATTGAAAAATGTTGTAAGAGAAAGATGTTTGCTGTGAAGTTTTAAATAATTTTTACTTTGGCATTTTTCTTATGACCAGCGTTGAGAAACTAAATTAGAAAGAAGTAAATAAACTAGCCATAAACCAAGATTTTGTAAACTTGCATGCCATTGAAATAAATTTTTAAATTCTTATACTTTATAAAAAAAAAAATAATAATAATCTTCACGATTTAAAGAGTGTTAATTAATTAACTTTTTAAACATAATACCTTTGTCTATAATCTCGTATAACATGTAAAATAAACTGTTTCTGCTGCTCTTCGTTCGTAGATATCGAATTATAATCTTCTACCATCTTAACACTATTTTCCGCTGCATCATTGGCTACGTTGAATAGGCAAACAAAATTCTTTGTCGTAGTGAAAGCGTTAATTTCATTCCAACTTGGAAAAAAGTTTTGGCTTATTGAAAAATCTGTCAAATAACATCTTTGTTTCTTTTTATTGTCGACCTTTTTGTATTGCCTTCTGTGTCACTTGCTTCAACTATTTTTGCTTTAGTGAAGGTTGATGCCCAAAACCAAAAATGTTAAAGCTACATTTTCGGGACTAAGCTACATTAATAATTTTGTAATTTATTTAGTGCAACCTGCGGTATATCCTTTTAAATGTTTTCAAAATTGCATACTTGTTGTTGTAACCCAATGTTGTTACGAAAATGGAAATGGTGTAACATCGTTTAACATTAAAATGTTAAACAAAAGCTACAAAAACAAAACAACGGACTTATTTGCTTGATTGACAAATAAAGAAGAATAAAACAACAACATCAGTACAACGAAAAAGGGATAAACAAGATACAAAACAACAAACATGAAAACATAATAAATGTAAACATCGTTGTTTACATTTATGGTGATTTCGAGAAGGCGAAGCCTCGAACGTTCGCCTTCAAGAACATTCATCAGACTGTTTACGTCGCTATATAAAAGGCAAGGCAAGGCAAAGCATGCAAAGTAGCAGTAGAAGTTCAATCAGTCTTGTGTGAAGACGCGTTGCGTGTGAAGTAAACCAATCGTGGTTTGAAGATCTCCGCTACAAAGATCTACAGAACAATTGTGTGATAATTGTTATTGTTTATCGCAAAGGCATAAACAAAGAATAACAAATAAGCAATTGTTGTTGTTAGAATCAGTTGTGAACAGTGGCACACAAAAGTTGTGTGGTTAATAAAGGATTAAACACAAATTTATTTTTATTTGCAATCTACGAGCTCATATTTCAAACGTTTTTTAAAGGTAAAAAACGTAACAATATCATTACAGGGCGCCGCAAATGTAGAAGTAGACGAAAACCAGGTTTCAAGGTATTATAAGGCCACATATATGGCACAAATCACTTTCTTCTTGTTTTGTCGATTTATATTCTTCACGGAATAAAAATATTTTTATGTTACAAATAGATTTCCCAATTCACCTCACATAGGGAACAACACCAGGCACATTAAATATTATTTCTTGGAAATTGTGTTTCTAAGGATGTTCTAAAAACATTAAATTGAGCTCTTACAATTCTCTGTAGTCACCCCTTGGTAGTTTTGTTTCATTTACAGACTGAGCAAAATTTATAACACGACTGATTGAATCACTCACATGAGATTATGCTTTTTCGTCATCTCTTCCAAATCGAAATTTGTTTAAATTTAATTTTATCCAGGGTCTTTTAAAACTTTCGAAAAGAACGATATTGAGACCGCCGTTTTTAATAATCTTTGCTTCAAACACTACTCTTTAAATTATTTCGTGTATATGATATCTTTGTAGTAGCCACAAGGGCGGCTTTTATATAAAATTTTTCAGAAAAGAAAACGTTTCATTTTTACAACAAGTGTTTACTGCTCTTGTATAACAAACAAAAGCATTTATGTTGTCTTGAAGGCCACATTATTGAATGATATTACATACAGCTATTCGCTTCCAGTTCCACTTTCCAAAGCAAAAACTTTTCAGTGTGCCCGCAAGATACAATAATTGGAAGCCTACCGACATATTCACCTACAGTTGACGTTGGTAATAGTTTGCCGTCACAATATAAGCACATTACATTAAACGTACTAAGGTTGAAGTTTTTTTGATTATTATATTTTTATATACTACCCTTAGCACTATCAATTCATACAGCACACATTTTTATTTGATATACCAATATTTAAAGTTCCATATGTTGGATAATAATAATTTACATTTTATGAAAGTTAATTTTATATTCTTTAATTCTGTATAAAATAACATATTGAATATTATATGAATATATTAAAAACACAGAATGAACCACAATTGCAAATTATCTGACCAATAATTTAGCAGGGTGTACAAATTCTTGCCAAAGCGTAACCACTGTTAATTCATATACCAAGTGCGTTTTCATATATCTACATTCAAAATAACTTATTTTTAAGAATAATAATAACTGCGCCTTAAGAGTCACTGTTTCTGAAAGGTAATTCTACAATATTTAAAACAATAAAAATATATTTGTATATATTGGGGTAAATATTTCGAAAACACATTCTGAAACAAGAATCCATTTCTTTCATAAAACACTGTTTGACCACTATTTATTCTTGTAGTGTATAATTTAATTCTGAATTTAATTTTTGTGATACTTTTGCTAAATTAAAAATAAGTGAAAATAAAAAAATAATAATGAAGTATTAGATGATAAAAGAAAATAGTGAGTTAGCAATGATCGCATAATTTTATTTAAAAGCAATGAAATTTTGTTTCAGTCTGTATTTTCAATACGTTTATAGAATATCTTAAACTTATTTTATATAAAATTAAAGATTATAAAATTACCTTTCAGGAAATATAACACTCAAGGCGTTGTCGTTATGATTATTCAAATTTTGAAACTTTAAATATTGGTATATCAAACAAAAAAGCGTGCTGTATGAATTAATAGTGGTTAGGGGAGTAGTTCTCAGGGGGTACAAATTAGCAAAGAAATAAAGCATCGATATAGTTTGTTAAATATACGATTAAGAATAAAGTTGTCACGGTAAAAAACGTTTAAAACTTTACAACAAACATCATTCTCTTACAAAATTTTTTGTTAAATTAATATTTTTGAGGTTTTATGCCATGAAATTGAAATATTATGATTTCCACAAAATTTCATCAGTCTTGCCAGAACCGATTGATCTGAAACTTTGACAATATCATTTTTTTATTATCAATATTCACCAAACTGGTGAACTGGTGGCAAAACTGGAAAATTTTGACAAAAAAAATTCTTACAGCTCAGGGTCACCGTAATGCATTCATTATGAGTGACTATTTAGTGCGGCTTGTGGAATGGAGGCATGATTGGCCCATATTTTTTTTGAAAATAAGGACGGCGCAACCATGACTGTAAATGGAGACACATCTCATCATGATAACCGATTTTCTTGTATCCACTCATCATAGACTTGATGTGAACGATGTTTGGCTTCAACCGTTGAACTATTTTTTGTGTTAAATGTTAAAGAAAAATGTTATGCCGACAAACCAGAGGTAATTGAGTATTTGAGAGCCAATGTTCGTGATACCGTATTTAAATAAAACACAACCCACATTAAACCAAGGAATATTGAATATATCGTAAGTGGAAACATACTGCTAATATTTTAAATTTATATGTTTTAAATATATCAGTGTAGATATTAGCCCTATACTGTTAGTGTCTGACATCTACGTATTCCCCTATGATCCTCATAAATTCTTCTCAGTATAAAATTATACGGAGTAGTCGAAATTAATTTCATTATAATTTAATTACTATAAATTTATTATTAATAATTATGAATATATTTCTTTTGAATTAGCACTTTGTGATATGGCCATCCATTATGTTCATATGATTTTACATTTAATTTTTTTTAAATATGGTTCTTTTCATATGTTTTTTAATATCATTTACATTAGAAAATATAATTTTTAAGTTAATCATTGGAAATGTATGTAATGGTATACTAAATAAATAAACTTAAGGTTGTTGATCTTTTACTACTAATACCTTCGCACCTTATTCATATTGGTAGAATTCTTTACATCAAAAAAATTTTTGCAAGAAGCTATTTCTTTATTTGCATATATTGTGAATTTTCTATGTGTCAAATGGCAGCTTAAACTGCAAGTTTAGAAGGATCTATAGTCAACACTAACTAAGTGATAATGTTCTTGTGATTTTAAGTTTTAAATTTTTAAATATTTTTTCGTCATTATAAACTTAATCCTAGTATCAAGCACAGGGTAACCAGAGGCGAAACTAAATTTGACAGTTGCCCCTGTAATGCGAAAGAGACAGCAAATATTACCAAAAAAGTATTTCTATCTCTATTAGATTGTCTGTCTGTGGTAATAAAAAAAAGCAATTTTTATGTGAAACTATTAATAATAATAATAAGAACTAATAATTATAATTAATAATAATTTTTCGTTCAAGAAATTAAAAAATATTGGCAACATTCAGCAAAATACAAAAAATTTTTTTTGAGCAAAACGTCTTATTTTGATATTATAATGTTTAGCTTCTTAATTACCTTTTGCACAAAAAACTATATTCATTGTGATCGAAAATCACCCATATTTCGAAAAGAAATTTAAGAAATTTAAGAAATATTTTCATTGAAGAAATTAAAAATATTTCAAATTTTCTTTGGCATTGACGCGTTTTAAATTGCTTTCAGTCTATTATAGTCACAAAATGTCGATTTCATGAGCCATTATGTTCTTCAATTGTCCTTGCATGGATTAAAAAAAAATAAAGTAAGTTTATTTTAATATTTCCGAATGAAAGATATCAGGTGCTGTCTTTATACCAATTGCAAGGCGTAAAAAGCTACACCTACGAACACAATTTAAGACCATTATTACAACTTTAATGTTGGGTTCAGTAAAAGGCAATTTTAGCTAAAGCTAACTATAAAGTCATCTTCAACTTAATTTTATTTTTAACATTTTACTGATAAAATAAAGTTCATTTTTTAAAAATATGGCACTTTCGGAGAAATATCGATAACTTTTGCCAAATTAAACAAGTTTTAATAAGACGCAGTTATGTTTGTTCATTCTGTCTATATATTTGAAGTTGCTATATTGAAAAGAATATATAAGTCCAAACATAAAATTAACTTTAAAAGTTACTGGTAGGATAATCTTATTTTCCACTTATAATAATAAAAAACACATTATCCGCCAATTAAAAAATCTACCTTTAGTTAAATGCATGTTGTAATAATGGCCCTTAGTTGAATAAAATAAAAATTCCTTATTGTCACTTTAATTGATTATCCTGTCCAACTCAGATTTTAAGCTTTATGAAGACTGAATGGAATTTTCCTGAGTGAATCTACAAATGAAACAAATAATTATTCCTTTCATCTTGATGATATTAATGTAATTTGATTTTGGATATTATAGCTAGTATTAAATAATATAAAAAGCACAGGTTGTGATAATATATCACCTAAATTTCTTAAGAATTGTGCTGGCGAAATTGCGTTAATATTATTCGACATTTTTAATAAAATGTTACGAACAAATAGATAAAATTTTTGAAAAGATTATTTGTGAGAAACTGCTATATTATATGGAAGTGAACAATTTAATATATGATTTTTAGTTCGGATTTAGGAAAGGTTGTGGTGTTGAAGGTTCAGTTAAATGTAATACGAAATATTTGCAAAGGTTTAGATGATGGGTATGGAGTAGTTGTAGATATCTTCTTGGATTTTTCTAAAGCCTTTGATATTGTTGTGTATGAAATATTGCTTGGGAAATTGTCCTTATATGATGGAGTGGAGATAATAAGTTGCTGCTCCTTAAAAGTTATTTTTCGAATAGGTAACAATATCTTCAGATAAATAAAGATAACAGCTTCATTGGTGTTGTAAACTATGGAGTGCCTGACTAAAGTTGACTGGGCCCTCTATTATTTTCATTATATAAATGATATTAAGAGTCTTAATTTAAATGGAAAAATTGTTGTTTGTGGATGACCTATGCTTGTTTTATCCTTTCAAAAAATGAATTTGCGCGCTTGAATCGTCTTGTCTTCAATCCGGGTAATTCAAAACTAATTCGCTTTCGACCAAAAGCTTTTAATGCGGAGGACTTTACGGTGCAAAATAATGATACGCTTTTATTGGAAGTATATTCAGTCAAATACCTTGGAATTATATTACAAAGTAAGCTGTCATAGGGTATGCACATATGAGCTTAAAAGTAAAGATTTCTTGAAGCACAAACTGAGCTTGAATGCTATATTAATGATATATCAGTCTCTAATGCAGTCGCGTCTGAGCTACATGGGAGTTGTATATGCTTATGATAGAAATTGCGCAATGTTAAAATGTCTTCAACGTATGCAAAATAAGGCTTTGAAAATAGTTTATAATTTATCAAGGTTTCAGTTCTAATATATAGAAATATTTGTAGAACAATTTAATCAATATATGGAGTTCACGAATACCAGGTACTGAAGTATGTTTTCAGGACATTACATAATGCTGGTCATCGAACCATATTTTTTTCTTATAATCAAACACATTTTGTTACGAGTAATACAAGTGACTTAAGATTTCCAAGATGTAGACTTGAAAAGATAAAGAAATGTATCAGGGCGAACTCAATAAGGTGAAAGCAAATTTACAACAACTCAATTCGCAGTGTTTTTTAACAAAAACAACATGTATTTGTTGCACATGTTGTGGGCGTTAGATTGTCAAATAAAATTCGCTGTATAACAAAAATGACAAAGGCGAATTCATATAATGACATTAAATTGTTGTTTTCCGTCATTAGACCTCTTTTGTTTCTTTCTTTCTTGTTTTTAAAAAATTTGTTTTTACATTTTTTTTTCCCCAAATACGCGACTGATTTGCGCTACCACTAAGGCAACCTCGCTACAGGGTGATACTGGGAGCCATAAGAGACGGTTCTATGATAAAAGCTGTCCCAGAACATTAAGAATATTTAAATAAATTATAAATATATGTAAAATAAAATATAAAAGAAAATAAAACTAAATAAACAAAAGAATGTGTATACAGTAAGCAAAAATAATGTGTACACTTATTATAAAACATTAACAATTATATTATTCCACAGTATTTGTTCAAGACGACTTTCTAGAAAATTTGGTCGCTGTAGTTAAAGAATTGTCACTTTTTTTTGCTTATGAATGTTGAAATTTCTTAGTTTCGATGATTATTTTCTTTATACATGACCAAAAGAGAAATATTTTAATTTATATTAAAAATAAAGCTTTTAAGCTTTCACTTAGTCTTTATAACAATAAAATTCCTTTTATAAATATTTTTTTAATAAAAAATGTGTTTCGAGGTAGTAAGTGTACAAGTTTTTTTTTACTCACTGTACGTAACTAACACGTTTGACAATCTCGTGTACTGAAAAAGGCCCTCACCGGGGCTGATAACACCACCTTATATAAATTCGCCTTGTTATAATTCCAAGTATGCCTTGAATTTGTATTTACTCATATATTATAATTCATAGTATAACTAGAATTTTTCATTATTTTTGTTTTCATTTCTTCATTTGCGAATTCAATTGTTCATTACAAATTATAATTTTTATTACTTTTGGGAAATATGAAATATAATATGAAAACGCAATAGTTTACAATAATTATGTTGGTGTATAATTTGAAGTCAAAAATAGAAAAAGCAAAATTGAAACGCTTCTGTCAGTTTGATACAATATTTAATATTTAATATTAAGATCTCATTTATTATATATTTATTACAGGAAATATTACTCCAAATGTTATTAATAATCTTATTACATGTAAATTTTATACATGATAGTTTATAAGATTGCTAACTTGCTCGAATAATGCCTATAAGCTACTGGGACTATTACTAAATGAATGTTAAATTTTTTTGTACATTGTATTTTAATAAAATAAATAAATAAATACAAAAAAAAAAAACATTTGCATTATCTTCCCAATTTATTTAATAATTAGTTAGAATACAATTAAAAATTACTTTATAACTATTACGATCTGAGTAACATAGATCTTATAAAAGGTGTTGTCTGATTAGATATTAGTTGAAATACCCGTTTCGTATTGTGGTTGAAATACTTGTAATTATTTTTAGCACTATTTGTGCATTATGTAGCATCGCAAAATTTGGAACTCGTTTGTTATCATAATATAAATGCCAGATAAACACAAAAAATAAGTTATATAGGCTTATAACTCTTTGATGTCCACTAGAAGCATCATTAAAATACGTAGCTTTTTAGTTAAAATTAATAAGTTACAACGTAAATAAATAAAAAATACATGATATGTAAATATGTCTGGAATATGAGGAACGTAAATGGTTAAATAGGACTTATTTTCGGGAAACAGTTAATTGGAAAACATACAGTATGCGAAATTGTCTGATAAAAAAAATTTCAATTTGTAACTTACCAAACATTCTCCAATGTGGTGAACTATACATGGAATATGGGCGGTTGCACCAATTTGGGTTGCAATGACTGTTGAATTTGTGGTGCCAAAATACATTGGTGAATTGAAAATAGGAGCATCACTTGATATATTAAGATTAATATTTTCTTCAATATCACTGTTAACTAAATCAACAAGACTGTGTGCGACACGCATACTAGGCGCTCGATTTCGTGTGTTGTTTAACGTGTGTTTTTTGATTTGTCTTTCTCCACTTGGGGAGTTCTTCGACTCCCGAATTATACTTTTATGAACAAATTGCGTTTGCTCTATAGAAGGTTGTTCCAGATTAAAAGTGGGTGCCGATGCTATTGATAAGCGTGGGTAATTTGTAAATTCATTGCTGGATGAAAACATATGGTGTTTCAGGATTTTTAAACCTTCCGAATTTTGTTTTGTATCACCCTTTGTAACGTGAGTTGTTTGTCCTAAAGTAGATATAAATGAAAGTTATAAAATTAATAGTATTTAGCAGTTTATGGACGTAGTAAAAAGATATTTTATTTGTTAAAAATTAATAATCCCACAAATAACTGAAAATTTTTTATTTTATTTATTGAATCTTTAACCTAAACATTTATAACTTTGAATTTGACATAGATCTAGAAGTAAGTAATAAATAAAAAATTAATTATATAGTCCAAATCTGCCCACTATAGTTCGATATGTAACGAGTCAGAACATTCGGGTGCAATAGAAGCTTCTGTTTTCTGTTTAACAGCTTACATTACCGATTTATGACGTACCTTGGTACTGTTGTAATCTTAAGAATATCATGTTTTGGTAGAGGGAGTTCCCAATAATTGAATAGCAGTATATTGGTTTCAGAAGTGAAATATAAAGTAATAGTTTGCAACCTAACTTCTGTTGTGGTTTCTCTTATCCAATGAACTTCGAAAAGTTTCAGTTTGCTTTGTTTTAATGAGAATTGTGAGATATATCCTGTTATTTACAAAATCGTCTTCAATAACTATAAACTTACGGCCGATAATGTAGTGTTGCAACAGCATGACGAAATAGCAAAAATAATTTCGGCCATGTTGTCATAACTTACTCTCCTGTAAAACTGAAATATAACTTTTATGTACATAAAAGATAATGATACGTCTATCCAACGTACAATATTAAACAATTTTTTAAAGACATAACGAACTAAAACCTCATTATATGCGCTATTGTGATAATTTGTTTGCTAAGTTTTGTTCTTTGTATTACCTAAAAGTTTGGTAAGTAAATATAAATGAATTAAAGTGATATTAAATGTAGATAAAAAATTGTAATAAAATAAACAGTCTTTTTCAAAGGGCTCAAAAAGAAGTTTTAAAAACTAAAAAGTTATGGACCACACGCTTTATAACATTGGGTGCACCGATGGTCTAGTTGGTAGTGTGCTAAAATTTAAATGTCGAGGCTGGGTGTTCGATTCCCTCCAGAAACCCTAGGTGTATTGTGATTGTCTCATTGTTGGCTTTATATGATTATTACATACATACATAATTGGCCATTACAACCCTTCAGTCAGGATTACGGCCTAGCTTCTCACACCACTTATGTTACGTGTGTTAATTTTATACATGAGTGGAGGGACCTACAGTTTAAAGTCGACTCCGAACGACAGAATTTTTTTGAGAAACTTTTCATGGCAATTTTGATTTACTCTCAGAGTTTTTGCCAGAAATCTGCTGAGAGGAAGCCGCTGAATAAATATTTTTTCATATTTCGTTTTTTTTTATGTCTGACCGGGGATTCGAACCCTGGCCTTTCGTCTAATAAGCCAACACACTACCCATTAGACCACGGCGGCTTTTGATTCTTTTTGATTCTATATGATTATTAGAAATGAGAAAATGAAGTGAGAATTGTTACAAAGCAATTCTCAAAAAAACAAGTGATAAAACTATACATACTAATAATAAAAAAATAATGTTTGAAAATAAAATTTACTGTACGCTACCGCTATTTCCTTTCTCCTATAACTATCATTCTATTATACCAACACACTGCACTGCATGAGTACAAGTTCATCTCTTGAGTATTGAACTTAAAAAGAAACTCAATTTTTATACTATAATATACCAGAGTTGCATTTGAAAGGGTACAACAAAAGGCAATTTGGTTTCATTTTTGGAATCAGATTGGCCATTTCACCAACTATATTTGATGTATTGTCACTAAAT
Source organism: Sarcophaga bullata (assembly GCA_005959815.1). NCBI lineage: Eukaryota > Metazoa > Arthropoda > Insecta > Diptera > Sarcophagidae > Sarcophaga > Sarcophaga bullata. The sequence goes on along the minus strand of QOCX01000354.1, from coordinate 115,459 downwards.
AATATCGACCGGGCGGTACTATCAAACGTAGGATGCATCCAAGTTGTAGTTAAGAATACGAATAGTTTTTTCAGATAAGCCTTCCTACTGAAAACCTTTTCGTTAACAAAAATTGTATTGTTGGAATAAATTATGCATGAATTTTTATACGCTATATTTACCATACCATAAAATATTATCAGGGCCTATCGGCAAGTTTTTTTTTTTGAATCGAAACTATACTTTGTTTATTTATAATACAAAATTATATATTACAGAAAGAAAGCAGATAGAACGTGTGCGCGAATTCTTTATTTGACCTGTATCTCAACCATAGCTTACAGAGAGACTATCCTGTAACATTTTTTATTTTTATGATTTATAAGAGAAGTTTTATTTCATCATTGTCCACACTGACATCAACACATTTTTCTCGAACTTATAAGTATACCTACTAGACTATGGTGGCTGCTAGTGTAAGTATAGCAAACTTAAATATTCGAGACATTTTGTTTTACAAAATAATCAATAAAAATTGAAATCTCCACAATAATCGACGAAAAAATTGAAAGGAAAGCCGATACCTACAATTAATAAAGAATCAAATAACAATGTTGGAAAGCAACTTAAGTATAAAACCAGATTTTTATATATTAAGTATGTCAATCAGAATATTGTTACGAAAATGGAAATGGTGTAATATCGTTTAATATTAAAATGTTAAAAAAAAGCTACAAAAACAAAAACAACGGAGTTATTTACTTGATTAACAAATAAATAAAAATAAAACAACAACATCAATGTAACGAAAAAGGGATAAACAAGGAGACAACAAACAACAACAACGCTAAAGAGATGAACGTAAACAAGATACAAAAACAACAAAGAAGAAAACATGTATGAATGTAAACAACATGTTTACAACATGTTTACATTCACAGAAATCTAGTGCAGGCGAAGACTAGAACCTCCACCTACGAGAACATTCATCAGACTGTTTACGTCGCTATATAAAAGGCAAGGCAAAGCATGCAAAGTCGGAGTAGAAGTTCAGTCAGTCTTGTGTGAAGACGCGCTGCGTGTGAAGTAAACCAATCGTGGTTTGAAGATCTCCGTTACAAAGACCGACAGAATAATTGTGTCGTAATTGTTATTGTTTATCGCAAAGGGCATAAAGAAAGGAATAACAAATAAAGCAATTGTTGTTGTTAGAATCAGTTGTGAAGAGTAGCATACAAAAGTTGTGTGATTAATAAAGGATTTAATTAAAATTAAACACAAATTTATTTTTATTTTTATTTGCAATCTACGAGCTCATATTTCAAACGTTTTTAAAAGGTAAAAACGTAACAATATATTTGTTACCGCCGTCAGCAAATATCTAGTTTAATTTTGTTGCGTAGTGTATTTTTTAAATTCTAGAATTTTTCTCTATTTATGTGTTAAATTAGCATGCCATGTGCATTATGTATCTTCTCTTTTCTTTTATTCTTTTATATATACATGCATACCGTTATTTTATGTTTTTATGAACTGCATGAATTTGAGTTTGTAGTTATTCAATTGTGTCACAAACTTTGAACGCGACAGAGGAAAAATATTGAATTTTAAAGCCTTGCTCGCCCTTTTTGAAACAATAAATTAAATTTAAATTATATTTTAAAATAATAAAACGTGTGTTTTATTTGGCGAATTCTTCGAGTGCTATTAAAAAGTATTTTTCTTTCGACATTATAGTTGCTCCCAGCAACAATTCTTTAAAATTCAATATTTATTGTGTGAAAATTATCACGATGTTGGAGGAGACTCAACATAATTGTGGAAAGTATAACGAGTTGGACGACAACCGAATGGTTATGTGCGACAAATGCTATAAATGGTGTCACTATGGTTGCGTGGGAGTAGATAGCAATGTGGCTAATTACGACTGGAACTGCGACAACTGGTCTTCCGCCGCTGTTAACCCAGGCCAAACAAATGGTCTTGAGGCTCCATCGAGCTCTTTATCGTCACCATTAGTTTCATCAGCAACGATCGCACCACCACTCGTGGTTGCCAATACGGGTACAACGTATCAAATCCCGCCGGCCCAAGTTACAATGGCACCAATTAGTACTGCAGTGTCAACAGGCCTCTCATTGCCGAATTGGTCCACAGTACCAACGCCTATGGTTATGTATATGCATCTTTAAACAGCACCCCATCAATATATGGCTGCGGCTTCAACAGGAATGCCTATTGTCCGTTCAACTATCCAAATTTTTGACACTACTGCTCAACCAACAATTAAAATGCCTATCAATTACCAACAGCAATATTTGCAAACGGGTTTAAACAAACAAAACGCAGCAAAGAGCATTCAAAGCGATAGCGATTGTTTGGAAAGGCAAAGAAAGTTAAAGTCGCAGCAATTAGAGGAGGAAAGGAAAATCGAACAAGAACTCCTGGAATGAAAATATAAAATTCTGTATGGAAATTATGTCCCTTCTTCCACAAATATTAACAACAACAACTATAATCACTTTTCAAGTTCTTCCTACACACAAAGGCCCCCCACAACCAACGTCTTAAATAGTGAGTTAAGATTCAACAGCAATCAAGCTGAACCAACGCCTTCCCAATTGACTGCGAGGAAGACTATACCACGTGAACTACCGTCCTTTAGTGGTGATCCAGATGAATGGCCTATAGCTTCCAAAATAGCACAATCCTAGAGGGATTCTCTGACACTGAAAATTTGATAAGGCTTCAAAATTGCTTGAAAGGTAAAGCTAGAGAGTTAGTAAAAAGTAAGCTACTATTGCCTTCTCTTGTGCCGGACATTATTAACACGCTTCGGGTGTGTTTCGGCCGCCCGAAGCATATTTTAGAACGTGCTATAAGTAAGGCGAAAAGTATGCCTCCTCCACGAGACAAACTGGAAGCGCTAATCGAATTCGCAATTAATGTGCAAAATATATGTGCAACAATGGAATCCTGTGGTCTGGAGTCTCATTTGAATAACCCCATGTTAGTGAAGGAGCTATTGGGCAAATTACCGAATCAACACAAATTAAATTGGCAATGCAGCCAAGGGACGAAAGCGTTCCAATAATCAAAGCATTGAGTGTATAGTTATATAGTATGGCTGAAGCAGCTAGTTCAGTGGTCACACTCCATTTTGGAAAAAGCGGTGCATCGGTAAACACGCACACTGAAGCAGTTATAAACGTAAAGAAGATTCGTCCCGCCTGCAGTGCTATTTCTCATAAAGTGCAACAATGTGAGGAATTTAGGAAATTACAACTGAACGACAAATGGGAGATCGTGAAAAACAACAACTTGTGTCGTCAGTGTCTCAACCACCACAGACGAAAATGTCATCTCAACAAGGAATGTGGTGTATCAGGCTGTCAATACAAACACCACCCACTGCTCCATAAGGTCAGCCCACCTGACAATCAGACAACAAATCAAACTGTAAGTACAAATGAAATTGAAAATACGCTGCGGAGTGCACGGATAAATACAGACAATGACGTGAATGAAGAGAAGCCATTCTTCAGAATTATTCAAATCCGCTTGCATTCAAATGACAGCATTATTAAAACATTTGCTTTTCTAGACGAAGGGTCTTCCGTCACCCTAGTGGAGCGAAGTTTATTTGACAGTTTACATTTGGACGGTGTATCCCAACCCTTATGCCTCAAGTGGACAGGTGGTACCACACGAGATGAGACCGAGTCTATCAGAACTTCATTTAAGGTTTCTAGTGTCCTCAATGACACAAAGTTCGTCCTATCTGACGTTCATACGGTCGAGCATTTGGACCTACCGCCTCAAACTTTAAATATGGATGAGATCATTAAAAAATATCCTCATCTGAAGAACTCGGCAATACAATCATATAACGATGCTAAGCCTATGCTTTTTATTGGAGCTAACAACTGGAAGTTAGCGGTTCCTACGAAAATTCGAGATGGAGGTTGGCAACAGCCAATAGCTACAAAAACACGTCTCGGATGGACCCTACAGGGTGGCTACAATAGTCGCTCAGCAGATCCCAGGTTAAATAAACATACTTGCGCCTGTCAAAAGAATTACGAGGACCTTCACGTTCGCGTAAAGAATTATTTCAATATTGAGTGGCCACTTCATCCGCTTTATTATCAACCGCAGACAGTAATGCAATGGAATTGCTAAAAACGACGTGCAAAAAGATAAACGGACGCTTTGAGGTTGGCTTGCCGTGGCAAAAATCCTGACGCAAAACTACCAGACAGTTATGATAACGCTTATAGCCGTTTGAAATGCCTCAACAAAAAACTCGCCAAAAATGATTCGTTACGACAAAGTATGCAGAGTCAAATCGATAACCTAATTGAAAAGGGCTATGCTAGGAAACTGAGTCCAGCTGAATTAGAAGAACCCCACAAAAAGACATGGTATCTTCCAATATTTTTAACTTTTAACCCAAACAAATCCAACAAAGTGCGATTGGTTTGGGACGCCGCAGCAAAATCAAATGGAACATCCCTTAACGATTTTATACTTACTGGCCCAGATCTATTCAACTCACTGGTCGATATACTTTTAGCGTTAAGAATTGGGATATTTGCGATTTGTGGCGATATAGCGGAGGTGTTCCATAGAATCAACGTACGAGACAGCGACATGCAAGCTCAACGGTTCTTATGGTGGGATAAGAATGATAATTCGTGTCAACCCAGCACATATGTAATGAGAGCTTTAACATTTGGCTTAAATTGTGCCCCATGCATAGCCCATTAAGAACGCGCCACAAACGCTAATGAATTCAAAACAAAATTTCCACGTGCCGTGGACTCAACACAAAACCATCATTATGTGGACGATCTTATCGATAGCAAAGACACTGAAGAAGCTGCAGCAGAGCTGTCCCTTCAAGTGGCAGAAATTGACGCTGCCGCCGGTTTTCACGTAAGGAACTGGGCATCTAATTCAACCAAGGTTTTAAGCCAATTATCTGAGTTCTCAAAAATAACTCAATAAGCCAAGTAATGGGGAGCAACCGAAAAAGTTTTAGGTATGTATTGGGACCCAGTTACTAATGTTTTTAAATATAATTGCAAATTCGCACGTCTGCGCCGAAATGTTATTGACGATGATATCGTACCTACCAAGAGGGAGTGCCTCCAAGTTATGATGTCTATATTCAACCCTCTTGGATTCCTGTCATGCCACACCGTAGGCCTCAAAATTTTACTTCAAGATGTCTGGCGTGCCGGAATTGGTTGGGACGATACGCTGAATGAACATCTATACGCAAAATGGTCTCAATGGAAAGCATCCATACCACTCATCTCTGACGTCGAGATTCCAAGATGCTACTCCAAATTATTATGCGAAGCCGAAGATGTGCAGCTACTTACATTCGTTGATACAGGGGAACAGGAAGTGAGTAATTTGCTAACAATAATATGAAAATGACTAACATATTCAGGAAACAAATAGCAGACCGAATGAAAACTAAATTATCGTATAGAAATCCAAGTCATGAATATTTTGTCTTTATCAGGGTATGTTGAATACAAGCAACTAGAAAGTAAACATTGATAATAGGGAAAGAAACCAATCTCCTGTTGGAAACAAATTCAATCATGGTAATCAAATAGAAATAATAATAATGATTACAATACTTTTAATAATAGAAAGAAAATTTATGCATCCAGCATTTTTCATCGCAAGAATTATCTAAGTAGGGCCAATAATTTTGGTAACAAATATAGTAACGTACGAATTAATAGCCAACAGTGAAACCTTAATTTTGCTTATGGAAATAATCAGAGAATTGGATATAGTTCCCCTGGAGTAACTCAAATTCAAGATAATTTTTACAGGCGACAAGTCACTAAATCAATGGATGTCTACATATCTTTACGACTACATGCTCGTACTATAATTCAACCAACTCCTATTTCGGGCAAACTATTCATCAAATTAGAGAATTAGATACAGCCCAAAATTCTTTTACTAATATTTTTGCTACTTCAATTCAAGAAGAGAATAAAATGAAATCTTCCTACGGTCGTCAGGAAAAAATTCAGCCAACAATAAGAAATAATATTTTCACTGCTTCATTTTTTTCATTTTCTGACATCTATGGATTACCTTATATAAAAATAAATAAATAAATAATAAATTACACTCATTCTGTCGTAAATCACTGTGTATGTGGCGATAATTATAAAATAAATTCAGAAATGGTGACATTGAAGACGTTACAGGGTGAAATATTTACTAGCACCACGTACAACAATCCACTGTTTTCTGTGTTTGGTATAACAGATAACTCAATGTTTCGATAGTTAGAATGAGATTATTAGCAACAATATTTTTCGATAGATTACAACAGAAAACAATTAAAAGTGAATGAATGGTAATTATGACTCCGAAATTAAATCATATTAAATTCCTGGTGGAGTTAGATTAGTACTTATTACTCAGTTTTACGAACTATATGGTGGAACTATAATAAACAAGGTATTTTTAATGCACAAAATTTTTAAGTTGAACTGAAGACAAGTGATGATTGCTCGAACTTAATATGTCAAACAGAGGACAATTCGTAGCCAGTAATAATGGATAATTATTATTTATTACACTGTGAATTGTTATGGGATATTAATCAGAAATATAATTTGTTTAATAGACAGGGAGCAGAACATTTAAATCCCAAAGAGAAAAATATTTTCAAAATTATTTTAAACAACTTTAAGAAGTTGTTCCACGAAACCACTTCTAATTTATTATGCACAAATGGCATAAAGCACAAACAAGACAGCAATTATGAAGTGCCAATATTTTCGAAAACATACAGTTACACATAAGTTCATAAAGATGAAGTTAAGAAGCAAATTCAGGACAACGCTAGTGGAGTAATGAAATGGCGATTAGTTGTTGATTACAGGAAACTTAACGAAAATACCATTCCTATACCAAATATACGTGAGATTTTGGACAAGCCCGGTAGATGGATGTACTTTATCACTTTATATCTGGCTATAGGTTTCCGCCAAAGCGATGCATACGAAACGATTTTCTAAGTTGAAGGACGACGCTATGGGTTTTAGGAACGCATTTTGGTCTGAAAACAACACCAGCTACATTACAAAGACTATTGAATAGCATCCTAGGAGATCTTATCAAGAAGATCTCCCTAGTTTATTCAGATGATATTATAGTATATTCAACATCTCTCCAGGAACATGTCCGTGCGTTAGTGAAAGTGCATTATCACGCGAAATGGAATAAAACCGAATCATAAAACAAATAAAACTTCAGTGGATACTATCGAAAATTTATAAAAGGCTATTATTAAATAGCGAGGCTTATGAAAAATTTTTGAAAAAGATGGGAAAGTTTACATTGGCGATCCGAAATATGTAGAAAGTTTCAAACTTCAAAGAAAATTTTTGTTAACGTGATGGGCATTTAAAACAGTATACATATATTATTTAACTTAATATTGTATGAGTTTTGATGAGGTTAACCTGGCAAATTTATCCATTAGTAATAGCAATCTTTATTCAAAAAATATAAAATGTTATATTTTTCATATTTTTTTTTTTTTTAATAAACTTTCAGTTGAAAAATTTTCAGAGTTTCTGATAGATCTTGATTGTTTGATTGATTGATATGTCAATTTCACGTTTGAACGAACTGAATAAAATTTTACGCTCTTTTTAACGAAGATTGTTTATGTTCATTACAGCGTTACCATTTGCGAAGTCTTCCCTTTATTCCAAGTTTTTTGAGAGGCGAAAAAATTTTCACTAAATCTGTTTTCTAATGAAACAAGTTTTTTTTTTATAAAAAAATTTATTTTTTCGCAGAAATAAAAAGTTTAAAAAAGTTACTGGAAACTCTAGTGTCCTATGTGTGTAAAAAGCCAAAGATGTTTGGCCCCACGGGGTTATTGGATGCTGACGTCTGATTATATCACAATCTATCACCTATTTGTTATTTATTTTATGCATACGAATACATATTTTTTTTCCATTAGTTACTTATCAGAATACTGCATATACGTTTAAAATAAAATTTATTTTTTTTAATTTACTTTTATTTACAATCTTATTTACAATATTTAGCAAATGTGATAAAACAAAAAAGTAATTATTACATATGTTATTAAACTAAAATAGGTTTACATATACATACATACATACGTGTGTTAGATATAAAAAAGTTTAATTTGTTTAAATTAAAATTTTCTAATTTTCTATATTGGATATCTAATACATAAAACCTATTCAGTCTTCTAATTTCATTTATTTTATCTCATAATGATATCGCTAACGGGTGTGGTGGTTACTTAGTATATTCAAATACTTAGAACTAAATCTGTTAATTTCACTTAAAAGGAAAGGTATATTCAGGTCCCTTTGAACTTAAATGTTCGTCATAAACCATGGAACTCCAGAACTCCTTAAGGTTTTGGACAGCTTTGCAATATTTAAATATTTGAATTACCCGCTGTTCCCCATTGATCAATGCCATATGTCCATAAGGATTTTAAATTAACTTTATATAATTTTATATTGTTCTCCAGACTAAGATGAGACTTGTTTCCAAGTAACTAGTTCATTTTCTTTGTTTTCATATTCAGATATTTCCTTTTATTTGTGATGTGGTCTTTCCATATACATTCCCAAATACTTCACGTTTTGTACTTGCAAATTATTTTTATATATTGGAACGCATTCTTCTTTCCTTAAACTAATTGCTACACGATTATATTTTTCTACATTTATAGAATCGCCCCAGTGAATTCGATATTACCTTTACTATTCTATGACATTATTTTAGAGTTCCATGTTATCGACGAATTCCAAACTGGTGGTCAGGTATTATGTTTCCTTTCTCTAAAATATAGATACAAACAATTTATAGAATATCTTTGAAAATATAGTAGGTAGACTTATTGGTCTATAGGATAAAATCTCGTATTCTGATTTATTCGGCTTTTGGATCATTATAATTTCAGCTCTTTTTCAAATAGAGGAAACATATTATTATCTCATAATAAAGTTATAAATTAATGTTAAGTGCCTTTCTTTGAGAGTAATTTTGCAACTATCGAGTTGATTTTATGGGATTCCTGGAGACTTTTTATTGTTAGACTTGGAAGTAACATTTTGTACATCAATTGGAGAGATAATTATTGCAGTCGTGAAATGCTTAACATTGCTTAATAACTGTATGTCGTTCGAGATTTCATTCCAGAGACGTTTTGCATTAGCGTAAAAGTATCTCTCATATTTTTGTTTACAGTATCTAACACTATAAAGCTGCAAGCCTCTATTAGATCTGGAGAAAACTAGTCTATTGTACAAATTATAGGGTTTCCTAATATGGATGAATATGAATATGTAGGTAGACCAGAGTACGGAATTTAAAAAAGATGTATTATAATTTTTTTTTATACGAAATCAATTATTTTACTGTACCTTGCACAACCATAAACATATCTAGCAATATTGTCATACGTGAATTTGAGCCTGTTCGGTTGTTACTGAGTCAAAACTAGAATATAGTTTATATCCGTACAGCAATATGTGTATGAAGTATGTTGTCACGAGCAGCAAACAAATATAAAACGGCGTTTGTTTATGTCCTGAGTTTGCAAATTCGTATCCCCGGCTATCAACTAGAAGAGGGCTAACGATCAATAGAGGGCGCCATAATATTAGTTTAAGCTTTTATCTAACATCTTAATGTAACGTTATCTAAGCTTCTGTATTAATAACATTATCCTGTAATTTGTGTAACTTAGGCCTCTTCTTTGTACAACCTAAACTTAAAATTTATTCTATGTTGATTTATTTTGTGTTTTTGTAACCAACATAAGTTAATAAGCGATTAACCCGGAGAAAAAAGAGAACATATTGCAAAGGATATTTTTATTAAAACTTAAATTGTTATTAAAAAAAAGAAAGACTTGAAAAAAAGAAACAATAAATTATTATAAATTTTTTTTGTAGAAGAAAATTTATACAAAAAAGCTTGTTTTTCATGATTATTGAAGTGATTGAAGTGAGTCGTGTGTCTTTTTTTTTTAAGAATTTTTTTCTTTACTTTCGTCCTTTTATTGTCAGAATTTTGAATAGAAGTTTGATCCGAAAGAGTCGTTACCACTATCAACTATAAAAAAGGTACAGTCCACAAGTCAACTTTTAAACACCAATTTAACATTTGGTCCAGACGACCCGGATTTTGGAACCATTTTTTGTGCGACATCTCTACTCCAAAAACAACAATTTTTTCAACGAACCTCCAAATTTATAAGGTAAGGTTATTTTTTTTTTCTTTTATATTTTACATTTGGTGGTATATGTATCTACTTGTAAAGTTTTGTTGTCTATTCTAACAGGACTTTACTTGTATATAAAATTGATAACAGTGTATATATATTCAGAAAATATGCTGTTATAATTTCAATAGCACTGACACACTTTGTGAAGTTATCGAATATAAGAACTAAAGTGTTCTTTATATACCCACTGTTATACTAATTTGTCTTGACTTATAACAGTCAAAAGTGACTGAGATTTCAAATTGTGGTGGGAATATATATTGAGCATCGAGTTCAACTACCCAATTTGATATCTGTTATAAGTCAATAGTGGTGTTGTAATTGGTTGGTGCGTTGGCTAAATAGTAAAGCACATTACCTTTTATAACATTTTTTTCGAATCCACCGGATACATGAGATACCCATTAATAGGTGTTATTTATTTATGATTGATAGATCTGGATTTGGAACAGATCTTTAAGTAAATAACAATTTTGAAATAAATTTGAAAGATAAAATTTATTCATGGGCTTCCCTTTAATTTTTTATTAATTTATTTATTATTTTGTGGAATTTATTTAAATGATTAAAAGTTGAATATTATTTGTAACTTTAAATTAAAGAAAAATTTAAATTTGTTT
>QOCX01000354.1:82765-94603 GCA_005959815.1 Sarcophaga bullata | reverse complement strand
TCTACTTAGGCTGAGGCTTAAGACAGATATACTTTTATGCCATATTTTATTTTCACCAACAGGAATTTTTTCACCAGCTCTTTTAATAATATATATCAACCGATTGAATTTTAATTCTATATTATGGATTGTTATATTATCCTCAAGTAGGTGATTAAATTCAATTTCTCTATTAACAAAAGATTTTATTTCGGTCCAATTTGCAAGACGATAAGGATATATTTGAGGTGTTGTAGCTTGAATATTTCCATATAAAACATATAAATGGGTGGTGGTGAGATGATAACGAATTCGAATGAGTATTCAGATTAGAAAACTGTAAAATAGAGTTAGACAGAAGTATATTAATTGTTGATGGCAGAGAAGGTGTAGACGTTTGACTAGATCGTGTACAATTTTGGGGAAAGTAGATGTAGTAATTTGATACTCTCAACTTGTCGTATTTACTTTTACATTTTTGAAGAGCATCAATTGCTTCAAAATAAATGTCTAACAGTTTCTCATTTGATATGTCATCACTATCTTCATTTTGTCTGTTATATTTCGATGTCAGAGTATAGCACTTTACGGCATTCAGCGGTCTGTAAGCTCGGAGTAAAAGTTGAATGTAATTGACGGAATTTTTTTTCAAGATTTCTAAAAATGGGAGCGGTCTTTCCTTTTTGAGGATATGAAGCAGAAACAGAGGTGACTCTTTTGCGAATCTTGGTGGTTTACTTTTTGTAGTTTTTTTTTATAGAATTAAAACATCTGTATATTACAGGACCCTCATTTGCAGTTTTGCTTAGGTTACATACAGTTATTAGCACCATGGCCAAACATGGAACACTTTTTCCATTGGGTTGGACCTTTGTTTCCTTTAATTGGATTTTTCCATTTCACTGCAATATTCCAGAAATAACTGATTTTTTGAATTTCTCTCTAAGATATTTGATCTTTATTGAATTCATTCATATAAATTGCGTCGCCAGCAGGAGAGAGTTTAGCTTTTATTTCTTTAGCACTTAATTATTCTATGTTTTGAGTGTATTTAAATTCATCAGTAATAGTTTTGGTGCCCTTTTGAGGAAGGCCATGTAACACTAGTTTAAATTTTTTCTCGTCCTTGGGTTGATGTGTAAAAAATTCAATTTTGGCATCTTTAAGGGTTTTTAAGGCTTCTTCATATAGAGATACAGTGCTAGATAGTACTTTAGTCCCAACCGACATTCGTTGTAATTTATATTGAGAACCCATTAAATTATATATGGTGGAAAAACCTGTTGTATTGTCTATTACTATTGGAGGAATTTTAATGTTAGACGCTTTAATATCTCTTCTAGACTTATCTTGTGTGTCCATGTCATCTAGTAGACTAAAGCGGTTACTCGATGAAGACTGGATAATTACCAAAGATCTTTTTTCTATTCATTTGAACGAAATGAGTTTTAATAAATGTAACTGTTATTGAACTGTTATTTTATTGAAAATGTTCTTTTTTCTTTTTAGAGAAAAAAAAAACACGTGTATTATCAGCTGATACGCGCACTTTAATTCATTTCAACTATTACTAATGAAAAATTTTGCACTTAAGGTGGCACAACCGCTCGTATTGAAAGCTCGCACCGAACTGATTGAGTACAGATTTCCCAAATAGATGCTGTATACTTTCCTGTAAAAAATTAATCTGTTCATCCACTGTAGGCATTAAAAAGGTTTCATTCCGTGGTTCAGATACTAATTCTGCTTCCAGTGAAGCAAAATTATATTTTTAAATCTCTATGTTAATTGTTTGTTCCTTTGTTGCCATTCTACTATTAAAATTTACTTCATCATCGGTCGTATTGTTCGACTGTAATGACTGTAATTCTACTCTTTTATAAAAAATCAATGACTTTACATATATCGAAAAATACGACATCCTTTGCAAATGATAATAACTACCATTAACAGCAACCAGAAAACAAGTTTCTGAAATACAAATTACATCCATTTCTGATGCTTTAAATATAAATCGAAATTCGTCAATTTTCCTGTGAAGGCTCTGAGCCTTTATATGGCGTATGTTAGGAACTGAAATTAACTTAGAAAGTATTCTGACCATGGAAAATCTTTCCCTAGAATGAAATACACCATTATCAAAAACATGGGAACGTCAAGCTCAAAAAAAAAAATTTAATTTAGCAATGCAAGCGAGAGAAAGAGAAAATGCAATGCAATAATAAAAATTTGGGTTTGAGAAAAGATATTTGAAATGTACAATATGAAAAATATTAAAACAGATATTGCCTAAACTATAGTAAATAAATAACAAAATACATATTATTAAAAGTATAATTACTATTTTTAATATATTTCTAATTGGCCTTTGGTGGACCAAAATTGAGAATCTCCTTTGTAGTAGTAGTATTTTGGATTATCCTCACCATTCTTTCTTATGTACACTAGACCTCAATTGACGAATGCTGCAGATATAGTATGACTTCTTTTTAAACTATGAGTTGAGTTCAAAGATTCCATGATATAAAGTGGAACCGAACTATCCTAACCAATAGGATTCAAACGTAGATCACCCCTGAACTTTAAATAATTGGTTATCGATTTCAGCACGAAATTTCTGTAGTAAGGGCTTTTAAACATAATTATGGTAGCAGGATCTTTATATAGTTTTAACATAAGGGGCAGTAATATTTTCAACTTGATACAATCTGAAATAAATATCAATTAGGTTTTCATTTTTTACAAAAGAAATGTAATTGACACGTAAGTGAAAGAAAAAATTTCACTCTTCAATTCTTCGTTTTATTAATATTGTATTATTTATTTCTTTTATCGGGCATGGAGACGCATCAAATTTAACTAATCAAATTTACATTGGAAATATTTATTTTGCTTAACAGAGCAATACATCAAACTTCAACCTTCAAACTTCATTGCATTGTTGCTGTGAAGAAGAAAAGAACGTATGATTTATGCAAATCAGACAGAAAAAAATCAAAAATTTTGATATTCTTCAAACTCACCTCGATCTATACGTGTGCGTATTTTTTATAAACACAACTTTTGTTATGTGTTAGTGTGTTGGCTTATTAGACGAAAGGCCAGGGTTCGAATCCCCGATCAGACATCAAAACGAAATATGAAAAAAATATTTCTTCGGCGGCTTCCTCTCAGCAGATTTCTGACAAAAACTCTGAGAGTAAATAAAATTTCCAAGAAAAGTTTCTCAAAAGAAGCTAGGCCGTAATCCTGACTGAAGGGTTGTAATGGCCAATTATGTATATATAATAACAAAAAAAGGCGAGTTTCATCTATATTTGACAAGTGGCCGGAAACTTTACAGCTAAATCAATTGTTGGTTACATTATTTATTTCACTCATTGCTATCCCCCAGTTAACCAAACGTCCACGTAACGTCACGTACGTTCGTTTTTAGCATATGGAAAGCAACATAAATGCTGACCGAAATGTACTCTCTCGTTAATAAAACAGAGCGATCTCTATCAAACACAAAACACCTTCTTTAGTACTTTCATGCTTATTTATAAAAAAACTTTGAATATTCTTTGAAATATTTCTTTTCTTTAATTTTTGACTTAATAATAAAATGTAATTCTATAAGAACTAAATAGTGATAATTATGATTCTATGGTTCACACAAAATATTTCAACAAAATTTATATATATATATTTATATATATATTATTATATATATATATATATGTATATATATAATATTTATTATATAATAAAATATTTTATTTTATTTACAAATATTAGATTTAATGGCAAAACGAATTTATTTAATACTTCTACAGACAAGATTTATTGATTCGCGGAACTAGTAATTAGTAAATAAATCTTTGTGTTTTAAATATTTAATTATAATAATTAAACAATAAATAATAATTAAGGTTATATATTTAAAAAAAATGGGGCGACTTCTTCTTTTTGCTACTTTCCTATATATTAAACGTATAAATTAATCTTTTAATTTTGTACATAAAAAATGATTTTCTTTAATTACATGATTGTAATTTGCATAGGAAACTTTGAAACAAAATAAATTAATAATATGTATTCTAAGTGGCAATGTGATGCAAATGCTCTTTTTGGTACATTCCTTTTTATACATAAATCTTTTTAATCTGGAAAATTTTTAAATACTTATTCTTATGACATGATAATGTGCATATTCGACAGTGTACTTAAATGTAAATTCTCTAGATATTGACTCGGATGGAACCAGAAATGTAATATTCTATAAAAGTAAAAGAATAAACATTTATAATAACACAAAACTTAAGAAGCAAATATAATTTTTTCCAATTAAGGCCCAATTGGTACTTTTTGAATTTTACATTACCTTAACAACACTCAACATTGTTTTGAGCAGTTGACTTCATGCAAATGTCAGTATATGCATTTCTTTACATTGTGTTATGTTCGTGCGTGTGTTTTGCTCTGTGTTCTGTTTCATTTTTATTTGCATTCTTTGTTGACAGATGTTACGTTTTTAATGTTTCTATAACTACCCAAGAAAACGTACAGTACGCTTTCTACGCTTGGCTAACCAGGGTATAATGATCAATTTTTTATTTATCTCACTCAAGAGATGATCATCCAGCTCTCTGAACTAGAGGTCGATACAAAGAGAACATGATTAAAATGTAACTGTAGTTGTGAGAAGCATGTGTATAACCCATAGGAAAATATAGAAGAAATGTACAGCGCCAAATGTTTTAAGACAGTGTATTTAACTTGACAAATATTTTTCAAAAAATTGAAATAATTTCTTATTGTTTTTATTGAATATTATTGAACATTACTTGGATGTATAATTAAAGTCTGAACAAAAGCGACGTGGACCTTTTTTTATAAACATTGGTGATGTTCGTGTCCTATGTGTGTAAAAAAATCGAAGATGTTCGGCCCCCGGGGGCAACTGGTGCCGACATGTGCTCTAAACATTGTCTGTATTGTTGTTTGTAATTATTTAGTTAACCCATCAATGCCCGAATTATTTGTTGTTTCGAGTTTTAGCACCAGATTTTAAACACGTATTACTTGTGGTCTTAGAAACACTCTTTGTTCAGTGACTTTGCGAACAAATGGGGGCAACTTAAGTTGTTACTAGGCATGTACTTTGTACAAGCGATCATTTATATTGATTTGCGAGTTATCTGCTTAACGTAAATTACTTATAATGTTCTCAAATGTATTTCTTCTCATTGCATTAATGATAAGTGGATTCATACAATCTTCATCTTTTTTCCAGTACATATGTATGTCGAGAAGGTAGAACTTGATAACCACTGAAAAGCAGAATGCCAATAAAAGTTTTTAATTGATCTAGGTCAACAGAAAAATATGATTCTCTTTTTGATGTGCATAAAGATTGATCTCTTCCACTAAGTTCTCCATAAAATTTTCCGAATAAAACGTAAAGAAGGCGAAGTTTGAACCGGAGGGCGGTATATAAAATTTGGTACAGTTTTGCTCCATTTTCACTTAATTCGTTTTTGCTTCTTTTGTAACGGTTGTATAAATTCCTCAGGGTTAGATATTTCCAAATTTTCAATTTCTAGCTCAGATCTTATATTACGTCGGGGTAATTTATTCAGCTCTCCAGTTACTTCCACATCCGAGTTGTCTGAATCCACATCTGTATCTTGTTCAGCCATTTTCATAGGGAAACCTAAAACAATATCTGTTTGTATTTCTTCAAGTATTAGCGTTCTTTTGTGCGATGAGCTAGGATATTGAAAATTTTTAATTACGCGCGAAAATAAAATGCAAACACTTATTTTTTACAATTTCTCTTCAACAAACTATGTAAAACAATATGTACAATACATCACAGCATAAAAAGTACACCTAAGTGGCAACTTAAGATGCAGCCATCACAAAACATTCAATTATAAAAAATATTAAATGCAAATGGATAAAATTTTAGTTTAAAACAAAAGCTAAGGCGTATTTCTATTTCAAACATACTTCGTTTTTGCAAATGTATTTATAATGTTCAATAAACTTACATTTGAATCCAGCAGCCTCGGTTAAAAACCGACAAAAAAATACTTACAAATTAACAACTTGTATCTTCCAAACTGCAAAAGCAATCGATACAGAATAAAAAGAAATAAAGAAAACCACTTGTTATTAAAAATTTCTAATGATTACCGTTTTGTTTTCTACTTTCAATTTTCTACCTCTGCTGGCAATTTAAGTTACAACTTTGCACTAATGGGTTAATATTTTAAATTTCATGTTCATTATTTGTATAAAGCGAAGTGGGGAGTTTTTGTTCGCTAATCGATGAGAGTCACTACCAGAGTTGCCAGTAATTTTTTTAATCTTTTTATTTCTGGGAAACAAACTTTTTTTTTACAAAGAAAAAAATTATTTTCTGCTGGTGTTTCTTTGCTACTCTTGCCCGGAACTAATAAAATGTTATTAATATTGAACTTAAAAAAAAAAGAAAAATTTGACAAATCGCAACAAACGAGGATTTTATGGAGTGTTCTTCATTACATTCTGTCTTGAAAATTGTTGTTCGATTGATGTTGTTTATTTATGCATTCAAATTCTCTTTTACTTATTTTCTTCCCTTTCTTTTAACTAACTTTGTGTATCGAATTTGTATTTATTTGGATTTAATAAAACTGTATTTCTAATTATTAATTTTTTGTTGGCTTTGTTAATAAATATTATCACCAGACGTTGGCACAAAGAGAACATGTGGTAACCCAGAGGAAAATTGTTAGTAATATTTTTAAGTGTAACCTAATAATATGTATATGTAGTGGAAAATATGGAAAAAATGTACAGCGCCAATTCCCTAAGGACTGTGTATATAACTTGAGAAATATCTTTCCAAAAGTGGAGATCATTTCTAATTGTTGTTAGTTACTCTCCTTGGAAAATAGTGAATCCTACTGTAAAATTTTTGTTGGTGTATAATTGAAACATGAAAAAAGCGACATGAACATTCTTCTTTAGCAGCTGACAATTTTACTCTTTTTTGAACGAACATTGTTGATGGCGCAGTAATACAATAAGAAAAGTAACAAAGAGTGTGTTCGTAAATTCAGCAAATTTGTGCAACACTGCGGCAGTTATGGCAAGTTTTGTGGCTAATGCGTAATCAGCTGTTGCAGATGCTTTGCTACTGCACAATAACTTAACAGAATTTGCCTTATAGAACGTTCTGCAGACATCAAAAAAAAATGTTCTCAAAATAAATAACAAATATTATTGAAAATTTAGACTGTGAACGGATTTTTGTATGTAAAATGTGAAATCTTCCTCGGAATTAAAAATATAAATAATTAAAATTTTCTATAACAATATCGGTTAAATTTTATTACTTTTCCATTTTTCTACAAGTAAAGCAAACTTTTCTTTTGTTTATTAGCTTTTATTTCACGAAACTACAATGTTGTCGAAGAAATGATTTATTGCAAACTATTGCAACTGAAATCAAACTGTTGCTATATTTGCAAAAATTTGCGACAGCATTACTATTTGTCTGCAAAAATAAAAAAAACGTTCGACGTAAGTTAGTACTGCCAAGTATTGCATTTGTGAACATTTTTTTTTATTATGCTGCAGTGTTGCACAACTACTGCATTTACGAACGTACCGAAACTTACAGATGATGCTATTTAAACTCGTTTACATTTTCCATCCCGGACAAAGGATCATTTTTTACAAGTTCTTCGAACATGGACTTTCGAACTTTAACAGTTGGTAACGACCATATTGTTGATGCTTCATCTGTCAAGTTACATATAATTTATTTAGTCTGTTTTGCCAAATGGAAGTAGCCATAGTCTAGTAGGTAGTGTGTTGGCTTATTAGACGAAAGGCAACGGTTCGAATCCCCGGTCAGACATCAAAACGAAATATGAAAAAAATATTTCTTCGGCAGATTTCTGGCAAAAACTCTGAGAGTAAATAAAATTACCATGAAAAGTTTCTCAAAAATCTGTCGTTCGGAGTCGACTTTAAACTGTAGGTCCCGCCACTCATGCATAAAATTAACACACACAACATAAGTGGTGTGAGAAGCTAGGCCGTAATCCTGACTGAAGGGTTGTAATGGCCAATTATGTATGTACATATGTATGTTTTGTTTTTGGAAATGACCCTAATTTTCATAGAAAAATTATCTTCGGCGATGAGGCCCATTTCTGAATAAATGAGTAAGGGAACAAAATTGTAAAAATATTCCAAGAACGTCCAATGCATTCCGAAGAAGTTACGGCGTTACGACAACAACATTTGCTATTGGAAGTCCTGTTCAAACAATTCGAAAGCAGAGGGAGGAGATGTAATCTAATTGCAATAGCTACCCTTAAAGCCAACAGAATAAATTAAATTTATTCTAATTTATGCAGAATGGGCATTGAAAATTATACATTTTGTATCTGCTGCATCCATCGTATGGTATGATGGTATCTCATATACACCTTGTTTAAATTAAATTTACAGATAGGAAGAGAATAAGTAAGATTATATACAACGAATAAGCATTTGCCACTATCCCCGAAATAGCAAGATTAGGTGGGCTAAGCTATAACACAATTCTGCAAAGAGAACTCACACGGACTCTTATGTTCTTGCATTTCGACATTACTTACCCAACAGTGAATGCAAATAACGTAGCGAGTGTTTTTTTTTTTGCACAGTAGAAAATGCTTTGAAAAAATATTTATTTGAAAATAATTTGTTTGTTTGTTAGAATATTGCCAAGCTTCATATTAATCAAATAATAAAATAGACATATTGTTGAAGTTGAATTCCATTTCAAATGTGCCTCGAGATTTAGATAAAAATTTATTAATTCTATTAAATCAAGTATTGATTTTTGTTATCTAAAATAGTACCAAGCATTTTTTGTGGCTCATATATTTAAAGTTAATAAATGACATTTATTTAAAAATGAAATTCAAAAAATATTTTTATTATTAAATTTGTATTAATTAATTTAATAATAAGTAAAATGGCTAATTTTTAATTTTTAATTTTTGTTATTGACATTTTTTTTATTTTGGATCCGAAATCTTTTATTATTCATGAAATGAAAGTTATTTAAGCCCAACAAGTTTTAAAAATTTTTAAATTTAGGAAATCATGTCTTATTTAAACTGTAAACTTTTATTACAGCGCATTTGTTGCTTGCCGATCAAATGGCGGCAACGCTGTCAGGCATTTGAAACGCAGAAGCACAAATAAAAAAGACATTCCCTTATACCTTGTATGAGCTGTTATAAAAGTACTATAGTAAATATTAGAAAAAAGAATTCTAATAGAGTGGAGACGAAACAGTGAATATAATCTGTAAGAATATAATTTGACAGTGTAATAAACTTTCGCGCCGATTTAGAAAGCAAAGTAAGAATCCAGTCTCATAATAAAATCAATCATGAGGTAATTTTTTTTACATATTGGAGGTATAATGCCTCTAAATGAAAACAAGTGGCAGCACAGCAACTGTCAATTGTTACCAATTTCTGTGCCTAATCGTATTATGCACAAATAAAAAAATTGCAATTTATTTCTAATTATTTTACTATTGAAACAATATTCGTAACAATATTGGTAAGGACCATGATAGATATTAAAATAATTTCGCAGCTGAGAAGACAAAAGTATTCTGTAGAGTATTCAAAAGAGCAAATTAATTAAACTTTTTGAAATGTAAGAACAATATGTAGAAGAATTAAGCTAAAAAGAAAATAGACTAGAAGATTTTCACTGATTTTCTAGTACTTGATTTCGTTGTTTTATTGAATAAACTTTTAAATTTAAATATCTCAAACCATTCACAAGCATCATGATGATTAGTTACGACACCAGCTGTTAACGTGATGTAATAAAATGTCTTTCTACTAAAAATAAATAAATTTCTATTTTCATTACTATTGACGTCTCTACCCCCGTTTTTAACTAGATTGGCTTAAGTTGGTAGCTGTAGGTTTCTGGACCTAGTTGCTTATACACAGGAGCACCGAGGTGAATGCCGCTGTGTGAACAGCCCCAAGCTAAGGCTGCAATCGCCTCCGTCCCGTTAAAAACCTGGCAGGTATCAAAATACGTTCCTTGCCATTTACCCTTAAGTTGGTGGTGTAGGTTCGGTTGAGAAAACTCCTGATTATTACCCGGTCCGGCTCTTGTTCATTTGTAGCTATAAAGGCTCGTGCCATGGGAACATTTTAGGGTAACTACACATTTCGGGCGAGGAAAGCGGTTTTGAATGAGGACCTTTTTTGCCATGAAGACAGCTAACTTGCCTTACCAGGCATCTTCGGGTGTCAACAATCCTTTAAGTGCTAGCGTGAGACCATATAAAACTCGCAGGTCAGCTATGCGAACTATTGCCAAAATTGGCTCTTTAGATACCGCTTTACTATCAAAGGAGCAGGAAGGGCCCTCAGCTTTGGGTGTCTCCCTGGTTAAGGCTGAGGCAACTCCAAAGAGGCAAAGATATTCTAAGCCAAACGCTGCCCTCCAGTCTCTCAAGGATTCCCAAGGGCACTCCTTTCAAATCTCGCTCGTCCGAGCGTCTCAGACACCAAACCTCTAAGTGAGGTGATAAGGGAGAGCTGTATCTGGGCAATTGTTGATCACGGATACCCGGATAGCTCCATTACTAGCGCTAACAGAAAGTTGGTGGATCGGACGGAATTCTCCATGGTGGCTATCAGTAGGGTTGATGAGGTATGGTCTGGAGCCTGGCCTCCTACCTTTTCCTGGATCAGGCCCCACATAATATCTGATCGAGAGTGAAAATCCTTGCAGAACCGTTCGACCTTGAGATCGTTTTGAAGATCCCCAANTCCCCAAGGTCATCGACACCAACTTACCAATTGATAATTAAAGAGTGGTCAAGGATACCGACCAATGGACTCAGAGTCTATCAGCTCCCAGAGTCTCCCCACTCAAACCCTACTACCGAGGACATCGAGTGTGAAAGTCATCCTGTGCAAAGAGTTATCCAATTAATAATATTTGCAGTTCTTTATGGATGTACGTATGTACGCTTTATGATTCGTTGCTAAATTTCTTCTAATTTTTTCATTTCTTTTGAGAAAAGAATTTAATTATACAGCATTCACATTTTGAAAATCAAATAAAGAAGTCATTTTGCTACAAGTAAAAAATTAAAATATTTTTTTTTAATTTCTCTTTTTCGAAAATGCAGTTGCTTCAAAAATTATTGTAGGCAATAAAACAGTATCCTTAAATTGTTATTGAACACAATATTTTATGAGCCAGGAGCTTGTTGGACGAATATACAATAGTGTATGCATGTTGTTGATAATTTTCATGTAAAAATCCGATACACATATGCACATCTTTTTTATATGTTTTTAAAAGCTGTATTGGTTACGTGCTATCAAATTGTGTGAATGAAAAAAATATTTTCAGATGTTTTCAAAAAGTTGTGTTAGTTTCGTGCTATCAAATTATTTGAATACCAAAAATTATGAAAAAATACACACAATACATCATAGTATTGAGCGTTCACAAACAACCAAGTGTATTCAATGCAACATACACTATACAAAGTGGTGTGAATTGGTCAATAATTTTTTACTTTTAACAGCAGAAAGATGTTAGTGACCAAATTTATATTTTTTTATAGATTTTAAATCAGCTTGGTGCTTAGCGTTGTTTTACAGAATTTCATCTTCATCTATTTTGTCTATTTTCCAAAACATAAACTGTCGGAAATGTAAGCAAATATTTAAACAACGCTTTCAATCTACTTTAAAAATCATAAATTGGTAAAATTTAATTTAAATTCCTTTTAAAATTTATTCTGATGTTTTAATAGTTGTAGTGTTGTGT
>QOCX01000354.1:64718-77667 GCA_005959815.1 Sarcophaga bullata | reverse complement strand
GATTTTAAGAGATTTTCCTTTACTTTCTTTAAGTTACGCAATTCACTCAAAAGCATATTGATTGAATTTATTTAGTTTGCTATTTGATATTTGGTACAGATTACATAACTAAACTTGATATTTTATAGTTTAAGTCAGTATTTCATGAATAATTTAGTTTTTGCCAGCATTTGTTTACATCATAATATGCGTTAAAGCTGCAAATATTATAAAGAAATTATGAAAAATAAGAAAACAAATTAAAAGCGAAACAACTACATAATTCCTACTCTTATGATTGTTGGTCTTAGTTAATGGAAATGAATGCGAATACTATAAGAAATCTTTCCTCTTTTATGAAAATTTGTTTTTATACGACCTGTATAAAATTGATTAAAGTCCGTTATCATAATATATTGCAAATTAAATTAAATACAACAAAAACGCATAAAATGGATAACGATGATCAATTGGCTGCATGAAAACAACATTTTAAACGAGCACATATAATCCAGTCACACCACCCCTACACTTTTACGTGGGCGTGGACATACAAAATAAGTACATAGGAGAAGCCGAAAATAAAAACAATACAAATATAAAAATATGTAAACAACACTACATATAAATAATAAGACAGTATAAATAGAACAAAGGTCAACGCTGCCAATCAGCGTTAGAATACGCGTTGTAATAAACAGTACGAAGCGTAGGGTATTTTGCGATGCAAGTTTTATCACTGTAATCCATTGGTCGGTACAAAGGGAACATGATTAAAATGTAATTGTAGTTGTGAGAAACATGTGTATAACCCAGAGGAAAATTCTTAGTAATATTTTCGAGTGATTTTATTAACCTAATAATATTTATATGTAGTGGACAATATAGAAAATATGTACAACACTAAATCCCTAAAGACAGCGTATTTAACATGATAAATCTTCTTAAAAAATTCAGTATCATTTCTAATTGGTATTAGTGAATCCTACCGAATTATTTCATTGTGTGTATAACTGAAACCAAAAAAGAAGCGACATGTACTTTTTTTTTAGAAGCTGACAAATAACTGATAGCCAAACGTAACGTAACGTACCGTAAAAACGTTCTCTTTTTATCATATGGAAAGCAATGTAAACGCTTACCGAAACGTTCTCTCTCGTTAGCAAAACGGGACGATCTGTATAAAACAGAATTCTCTCACGGTTTTACGTGACATTTGAACATGAGTGATGGGGCTATTGTATGCAGAGTTGCATTACGGCACAAATGTCCTCTTTGGTACATTCATGCTTATTATATATAAATTTTTAAATTGTTGCATGCATATAATGGAATTTCTAATTTTGAATTAAAATAATAATAATAAAATTATTTATAAGAAATAAAATACTTATTGTTGTTTCTATGTGTTCACAAAACAATTTTAACAAAATAAATAAATAATATGTATGTATTTTGAGTGACGAAGTAGTACGAATTATCATTTTGGGACTTTTATGAATAATAATCGTTTATATTAATCTTTTAAATTTGTACATAAAAATCATTTTCTTTAATTATTGTTGTTATTATTATGACTGTGATATAAAAAAATCCTTGAAACAAATAAATAAAAAGCATTAAAATTTAAGTACCGATGTAACGCATATGCCCTTTTTGGTACTTTTCTATTTATATATGAATCTTTTCAATCTCTCAAAATTTTTAAATACATATTCTCATGATTCTAATGTCCATAACTATTTTTTTTATATTTTTTATTATTACTATTCTAACTAGAGATATTGATTTGCAATTTAATAAAAAAAATATGTGAATAGAGCAATATTCGACTCTACCTACATATAAATATTGACTCAGATTAAATTAGAATCCATTATATCATAAGAATAAAAATAAATATAATAATTACATAAAATTTAAGAAGTAAATATAACTTCTTCCAATTAAGGCTCAGTTGGTACTTTTTGAATTTTGGTTTTTCTTAACAGCACTCATCACTGTTCTGAACAGATGACTTCGTGCAAATGTCTGTATACCGATTTCTATGCATTGTGTTTTGTTCGTTTGTGTATTGCTTTGTGTTCTGTTTCTTTTTTGTTCACATTCTCCGTTGACATATGCCACGTTTTTAACGTTTCTATAACTACACAAACGTTTTTAAGGCTACGTACGTTACGATTTTACATTTTTTACGCTTGACTAACTAGCCCTTTATTAGAGTTGTTTAGTTCACGAACGAACTAGTTCAATTGAACTATTCATACAATTGAACTAAGAGAGCCGGTCATAATAATGAGTTCTTTTAGCTCTCTTATTCTCGTTTCTTATTCGTTCATTTCGTTCTTATTCGTTCATTTCATTATTATTCCTTCATTTCAATTCTATTCGTTCTTTTTTTCTTTAACGTTGTCATTGTGGACCAGCGTTTTGTCTTAAAAACTTTTTATTCCTGAGAAAAAAAACTTTTTTACCCACAAAAAATCTTGTATTCTACAGAGGTAACAAAATTTTTAAAGGAAAAACTGCAGCCCGATGCACTTTGTTGGTGTTTCTTTGCTACGTCTGCCCGGAACTAATAAAATATACCATATTTTATTCAAAAATGTAAATATTTCGAGTTATTATTATTGAATTTATTGAAAAAAAATTTGAAATTGAATTTTGTTGAAAAAACTTCTTTTGTTAGAAAACAGATTTAATGAAAACTTTCTCGCCTGAAAAAAAATTGGAATGGTAGTGCCATTAAAAACGATACTTATAAAGATAAAATTAAAAATAAAATTACCGCCATTCGATAAACCTGGTTGTGCAATTAGAACTTATAGAGATGAGTGCATAGTAGTCACATCGGTACCTTGTGAGTGTATTTTTACAGCAACGGGACAAATAATAAACGAAAAAAGTACTCATCAAACCAATACACAAAAAAATGTGAATTTCTTTGTAACTTTAAGTATTAACTTTATAAAAAAATGTAGATATAGTGTATGTATATATATCTTGAGTGGATTTGAATTTTTAGTTTTATTTATATATGCTTTATTTAATTACATAGACTGAATACCTATTAATTTGTATTTTTTTTAATTTCTTGTTATCCTTATAAATAAGTTAAGATTTGCAAAAGCTATTTTATTTTTACCAGAATCTGGCAAGTCATATCAATACTTATGAATAGCGTTATAAAATTCAAAATTTATAAATTATATAGTGATTAAGAAAGGCAAGAAACAAAACGTCAATAACACTTAATATAATACAAATAAAAAAAAAAATAATATAATAATATAAATAATAATAAAATAAATAAATATTTATAACTGACATTTACAGCAGATTACGTTTGATTGAATAAGTAAATTGGTAAAGTAAAGCTGGATTCACCCATGGTTTCGGAACAAAATTCTGTTCTGTATATGTGTATTTGATCTTTTTTTGCTTACTCATGTTGAGTGCTGTTTTAAATATTTTGTGATTATGTGGTGTCAAGTTTTCATTAACATAAATAGGCTCATTACTGTTGAACCCAGCATTTCTTAAGCATAATGTTGTTTTGTTTTCCCGGCAATATTTTGAAATTGTTTTGAGAACAAAATTTGTTTCAAACGGTGACTGTAGTTTCACAGCAATAATTTCGTACTTGGGTTCATACGGTCTATTGTTTTTATATATTTTCTTGAGTAGTGTTTATAAATCGGTTAACCAAAAAATCGTTTTTTTTTGTCTAATTTCGGTTTTTTTTGTAAATCGGTTAATTTAAAGTGTTCATTATCGGTTAACCGGTTTTTTTGCGTCGGTTAACCGGTTTTAAAAATATACTACTAATTTTACAAAAAATTTTGTTTTTGTTCGTTAAATTTGTTAAGTATCTGATTGCCCACTGTTGCGTTATTAATTCGCCGTGAATTACATTATTATGAGATTCAACAAGGTAGACACAGTAACAGATGATGATTTTCTTTATATGAGGTTAATCAAAAATTCCATGTAAATAAATCTTCTGTTATTGATTTGGCAATTAAAATCTATAACATGTTTTTTTCAGAATTAAATACGGATGATACAACTATTGCTTGTGCGTCAGTTTAGAAGAACAACTATTGTCTATTTAGAAAAATTTAAAAAAAGAAGTTCCAATTTAAATTTGTTATATAATTCACTTCTTACCATAAATCCGACTTCAACGATTAGTGAAAGAGCGTTTTCGGTATCATTCTCAATTAAAACAAAAATTGAAAACGGAATGTCACCAAAACATTTAAACTGCATCTTGTTCTTAAAATATTACCTTAATAAACATTCTTAAATGTAATCTAAACATTTTTATATCTACTTACGAATTTAATTTGATCTCTTATAACAACATAGCAATTTATTTTAAAGTTTCTCTCTAACTATTATTTTTGATATCTTTACAACTTACACCTACTAACGAAATGTTAATTTAGTGTTATTTTTTTATTAAAAATGAATTTTTAAGT
Source organism: Sarcophaga bullata (assembly GCA_005959815.1). NCBI lineage: Eukaryota > Metazoa > Arthropoda > Insecta > Diptera > Sarcophagidae > Sarcophaga > Sarcophaga bullata. Next base: position 73,204 of record QOCX01000354.1, on the reverse strand, counting down.
TATTGTTTAAATAATTTGAAGTCGCCGTAGTCTAGTAGGTAGTGTGTTGGCTTATTAGACAAAAGGCCAGGGTTCGCAGACATCAAAAACGAATATGAAAATAATTCCTCGCGCATTCCTTCTCATCAGATTTATGGCAATACTCTGAAAGTACAATAAATTGCCATGAATGTTTCTCAAAAAATCTGTCCGTTCGGACGGCTTTAAAACTGGGTAGGCACGCCACTCAAGTAAAAACTTAACACACACAACATAAATGGTCGAGAAGCTAGGCGTAATCCTGACTAAGGGTGTAAATGCCAATATGTATGTTAAATAATTGTGTAAATCTCTCGGATTGTATCGGGACTAATCGTTTTTACGCTGTCGGTTAACGAAAAACCGGTTTTTAAACCCATTTTCGGTTAACCACAAACCGGTTTTTTAAAAAGTCGGTTTTTTTTAAACACTATTCTTGGGTCTGTAGATGTTTTCAATTTCCGGCGTAGCTATTTTTAAAGAGGTACATATGTTAATAAAAAATTTGTTCAGTTCTTTATTTCATAGCAGGGTACACCAGTAATTCGTATACTGCCAGCAACAATAGAGTTTTCGTGTTTTAATATTTTGTTCTTAAACTATTGGTTTCTAGGCCCTTAGCCCTTTCAGTAATATTACTTAATTGAAACTGTATATTATTTATTTTGTCTTCAATTACAGAGAATATTAGATGTTCACTCTCTTTTATCAAAGTAGTTATGAAATCAAAATCTTTTTCTTCGCTTTCTTTTATTGAGTTCTTAATGATTTATATAGTGATGCTTTCATTCTGTTTTATTACTTCTACAATTAAAGCCTTATCATCTCATCAGGAGTTGAACATTGCTTTGTTTTTCTTAATTTCTTAAAGGTTCCTTCACTTGGTGTATTAATTGATTCGCTTTTGGCTACGGCTTATTGTTTTCTTAATGGATCTTCGTGTTTGTTTGTTGTTTTGCTGTTGTATTTGATTTTATATTATATATGTCTTGTATTGTCACAGACTTGGTTATTTTGTTTTTATAATTACTGGATTATTTCTTAAATAAAGAGAATTTCAATTTATCTCCTTTTTTTTTTGTTTGATTGCATTTTATTTTAATATTTTGTATTTGTCACAGACACCTTTTTTATTTTTTATGTTATTATGTTTTGTTAGATTCATTGGATCATTTTCGTTTTTTAAGAAGAAAAATAAAATTTTTCTTTTAACTAGCAAGTAATTAGTAATTTCTTCTATACAGAACTTTAATTATTTTTTTAGTACAATTAAGAAACGCGTCTGCTCTCTCCAACACACTTTGTTTATGACCTGTGTGTATAAAAATCGCGCCCCGGGTCTATTGGTGCCGACCACAGCTGTAAACGAAAGATCGTGAATTAATAATAATAGTGTGATAATAGTGTGTATACACCTAATTATATCATTATTTGTTTGTATTTACAGAAATAAAAATAGATTTTTTGTATTTAAATGAAGGATTTATTTATGTTAAAATTAAAGTTCAAACAAATCTCTTAATAGTGGTAGCGGATAGTTGAAATCCATACATTATTTTAAGTTCATACTGCGCCAGTAATCAAAATATTACGGGCCAGGTATATAATAGAAACTACTTTGAAAATGATTCAAATTTAAATAAAAACGCAGATCAAATTCAATTAAAAAGCCAATACAGTAGTAAGAAAAAACAGAAAAGCTTCATTCCTATCATCTATTTCGACAATCGACAAGTTGCTAGAAACAATGAATACCTTTATAACTTGGGTAACCAGTTGGTGCATTATATCATACATTACTGTCATACATTAAATTAATACATTTAATTGGCAATCGACATCAAAACGAAACAAAATATTTTCTTAGGAGGAAACAAATTGGCATAATGTTGGAATCTGAGAAACATTTGGAGTCAAGGCGCCTATTTAATATGTCAGGTGAGTCATCATACAATAGGTTGGGTCTTCACTAGTGTACTTTTCAAACAATTACGAAACCTATTTTCAAGTTCAATAAAGACTTCAACTACGCTGCTCATCTGTCAACTTCGATTAAGCGACAGATATCCAATATAGAGTAGAGAATTCTCAGCAGATATGAAAAGATGGTTTCTGAAAAAGAAGAACTCAAAGAGAGAGGCAGTAGTACATATAATCAGGCTTAAGAATTTGTGCACTAATTTGTCACCCGTGACAGCTGTACCTCCATTTCTATTTTTGTAAGCCTCAATAAAATTACACATATTTCTAAGCTTTAACTCATTTTCTGTTTTATTTGAAATATTGCCTGCCTGCTATTTTATGCCTGCTCCCGCCGTCAAAATGAAAGTAGCGGGCGATCAACATTTTTTGATTTATCGTAAGACTTGATCATTCGTACAACAAATCGCACTTGTATTATTGTTAAAAAATCTTCTTATCCCTGTAAGATCTATGAAACTCAATTCGGTTTAATAAATATGTCGGCTCTTTCGTGTTAATAATTTTTTGTAATAGAATAAATTTTACACTAAATGTCTGGTATGCTAAATGAGAAATATGGTCGCCCTTTAACAAATACATATATTACTGTATTGTTGTATGCTAAGTTGAGCTGTCAATTGTCGTTACTATTGCAGTTTGTATAGCATTTAAGAACGTTTTAACAAGTTAATCAATCAGATGAATTGTGGCTCTCACCATAGCTTAGAGGTATGGGCTGGACTAAGGTTTTACACGACAATTGCCTAGAGTCAGCCTGGTTGGGGTACCATCAAAAATATTCCGGTCGCTAACGAAGTATCCTGGATACCCAGCAACCCCCACGATTAATCAGAATTACATGGACACAGCGGATCCCTGCTCAGATGGACCATCAACTTATCCGCAACTCGTGGGACCAAATATGAAAATTGATAAACAAATTAAAATGGATAATGACAAAAAGTCCTCCTGGAGGCCGAGGGCGGAACTCGGAAAAATCCGCATACGGATGTTAAACCGACGCTCATCTTAACGAAAGAGGTGAAGGAAGTGGTTAATGCAATGGCAGATAAGAAACCTGAAACCTCAAAAATGCAAGAATATTATTAGCCAAAATCATGGGCTTACCAAAACCGAGATTGCCGCAAAAGCCGAATCTGCGTCCAGCAAAAGCGGTCTTGGAAATGTGAAGGTTGACGCTACACTAAAGCATATAAAAGAGTCAAAACAAAAGTACAGAGAGACTAAGAGAGACTAAATGCTAAGCGGTTCCTCTAACGGATTTCGAAGATCCCGGAAGGCAGCCGAACGCCTCGTAATACACAATCGTTAGCCTGGGATAAGGAAAAACTGGCCGAATTAGAAAAGTCAACAAACGAGACTGCTGTAAAAAAGCAGTGGTCTGCAGAAACTGACACACCCGGTACGAAGAACCAAAGAAACTCTCACCGTATCAGCGATATACTGAAAGACAGTATCGAGATGGTGGTGGTCCATCGCTCAGACCCAGATGAACGTGTGCCGATAAGCGAGCTCTGGATCTCTTCTCCATCGCTATCGCAAGGATGGGAGAAATCTGGCCAGGCGCTAAATTAGAGGTCGTATCGAAGGACGCCATCCCTAGCCGACCGCGAACACACTCTTGAATACCATTAAATTCAAAGGACCGGAAAAGGTCTTAAGAATAATCAAGATGTGCAATCTGAAGGTACCTACTCACAATTGGAAAATTTGCTAAAAAGGAGGAGGTCTATGAACCTAGTTGTGTGACTATTATAGTCAACCAGGAATCCCTGGAGCATCTGGCGAATTCCAAGTGTGTGTTGGCCTTCGGATTTGGACACATCATCCTCAAGATCTACAAACGAGACCACCATCCCACAGAGTCCGGTGATAGTGCCTCGGAGGGGGAAATATCTCAGGATGAACATATGGACGTCACAGACGATGAAAAGGATAAGGAGGATCTATCAACAATCTCGACACGAATCCATACCTGATCCAGAGCCAATTCTTTTTCTTCCATTGGATCGGATATGGCATCGGTCTTTTGGTTGCTGCTTAGAGAATCCGAGCTCTTAGAAGAAGAGAAGGAAGAGTTAGACGACCAAGGTCTAGACGCAACGACGGTGAAAAATGAACGAGTAATCCAAATAAATCTCCACCGCCCTAAAGCAGCTTCCGCTGCACTACCTCTCCGACTGGCGAACAGAGGAGAATACATACCCCTAATCCAACAACCACAGTCCGAGGGCCTACTCCCACGCTGTAGAATAGATAGTATTTCTGGACTTGAAGCTACATTGGCTAAATTTGCAACGGTCATAGTAGGGGCTTTTGAAAAAGCACGTCCGAAGAGGGCCAACAGGGGTGGAAGAGAAAATGGTAGGACGGAGATCTGGACTTGCTCAGAAAAGACTCACACAGACTCTTCAATGCGGAGAGAAAATCGGGAATGTGGATCATCTTGGATATTACAATAGGGTTCTCAGACGAGATAAGAGAGACTCGTGAATAAATGTCTATGACAACATGAAAACTATCAACGAAACTTCAAGGCTAAGACGAATTCTCTCAACCACCTTTGTACCTAGGAGGATGGCTAATGGACCACCTTTGAGAAAGAAGCTTTCGATCTTGTGGATACCCACTCTCCACCGGGACAGGATTCGGACACGCGGGCGACTATTTTGGGGAGCGGATCATAACGAGACTACTGTTCGATCGTGTCTATGAACGCAATAAAATGGGCGATAGACGGATTTATACCGCTTAAACTTCCGGGCCCGGACAAGATATGTCCGGCCCTCTTGCAACGTCTGAAACTGGATCACATCGAAATACTTGAAGCACATTTTGGTCGCGCAGTATTCGAACTGCGTGTGAGAGTGAGGGTGGGGGGGGTCTTTAGAGTCCGAATGGCTGGAAGGAAACACACATACTACATGTAAGCATTTCAGACCCATAAGTGTGTTCTCCTTCTTATTGAAGACCATGGACATTCGTTGACGTTGGTCCCTGGACATAAGTCTACTTTCCTGTTGTCTGTTGTTTGCTAGCCTGTTGTGCAGGCTACAGAAATCCTGTCACAGAAGGAATACACTCTGGCTACGTTCGTGGACATAGAAGGGGCCTTTAACAATGTGGAACTATGCGCTATATCCGGCGCGCTGTTAAGATTAGGTGTACAGGCCACGATGGTAAACTGGATATCTATCTATCTATTTTGCGGGAAAACAAGCTGCACCGCTTTGGGGAGCTCAAAAACGACCAGAACTATAGGAAGGGGAACTCCACAAGGTGGAGTACTCTCTCCTCTTTTATGAAATCTGGTGACGAACGATCTACTAGTGATGCTGGAACGAAATGGATGTTAAGCAATTTCCTATGCGGACGAATCGTTCAGGTGATCTCCGGCAGATTTGTCTACACTATCTGAGACAGGATGCAACTGGTTCGGAAGAGTGTCAGCGAGCGGGCATCGGATCGCGCGCTGATAGGAAAACTAATTCGAACATAATACGGTGTCTGCAGAGATCTATCTGTATTATCATTACTGGTGCCCGGTGCACTACGCCTACGTCGTCAATGGAGATAATTTTGGGACTCTTTCCGCTTCTGTAGGGGAGTGGCATCAAAATTGTGTAAACGTCTCTGGGCGACTGGACACTGGCATTATTCGGATATTGACCACGCAAAGATCCTAAGGAAAGTTGGGGCTGTCAGGAGCAGTGACTACATAACACCGCGGTACGACTTCACGAGGAGACTAAAGACATCAAGACCAGACAACAAGGTCTGGAAAAGTGATGTGACCCACCTAGTTGGGAATTCTGCGCAAATATGCAGCGACGGTCCTTACTGAACGAAGCTGAGATGGTGAAATTTTTTCGGAATCGGTAGGAATAGCCCAGTTTATAAGACTACCAGACCACTGCAGCGTCTTTCAGGATGAGGTGATGGCAATACAGGCTGCGGCAAAAACTATTGAAGACGGAAACTTCTCCAAGCGGAACATCACTATGTCATGGGTGCCGGGACACATTGGTATCCTGAGTAACTGCAAAGCTGATGAACTTGCCAAGCGGGGCACGACCATCGAACTCTCAGAGGAATTCTCGACTCTGGGTATCCCTGCGAACCTGTAGACGCATAATCGAGAATGCGATTGTCGATTCCATCAACGACAAGTGGGCGGCCTCGGATACGGGTAGAACGGTGCGTAAAATATGGCCAAAGCTGGATGAAGGGCGCAAAAAGGATCTGCTTAAACTCCAAAGGGGCGTGCTCAGTGTAGTTATCGGGGTTATTACGGGGCATTGCATTGTGGTACACAATCGAGGCGCATTGGTTTTGGACATCTGCTGAGTAGATGCTCGGCTCCTTGTGAGAGGAGAAAGAAGTACTTGGGTGCTTACTACATGGATAATCTGGAGGAACTCTCAAGGATTGTCATTGGCAGCCTAAATCGCTTCATCAGCAGATCCGAGTGGTTTCGAAACTAGGGGATAACGGAAAACTGTGGTAACACAATGGGCCCTTTGAGACCTAAATGTGCCCTTTCCAATTCTCTTGGGTGGACAGCCACCTCTATCTACTTACCGACCCACTTCGGTTTCAAAAACCTTATTGCTGCAAATGAATTTAAAAAAATTGTAATTAGTATGTTATTATTATTATTCTTAAGCCGAAATCTATACCATGCGTTTAATGCGACCTCACGTTAGATGCTTGTGTCAAAAAAGTAGAACCAGTGTAGTTGTTTGTGACAAGTTCCAGAACAACGCATACAATGCATAGACGTATAGAACGGATAAAGTAGGTTTTACTTTCTACTTGTATGCGTCGCAAGCATTACTGAAAACTATCAACTGTTTTTTAGTACTAGTACTACTATTATGTAATTATAAATGATAGCGAAAATATGTTTGTATAGTGCATTTACTATTTTGGTTGTAAAAGTAATAAAAAAAAATCTGTCATAAAGATTTGCTACTAATTTTATTTCTTAAAATTAAATGAATACATTATAATACATTTTTTAAGACATTTGTTTCATGAATAAAATTTGTATACTACTTATCGAATGTCTTTATGTACTGAGTGTCATCTTTGTTGAATTTATCATTCTTTTGAAATTGCAATTTGATTTTCCATTTTCCCCAAAATTGTTTTTGTTTGCTTATTACTTTACCACATCAGCTGACCAGAACAAAAAACCTGTCATATATAACGAATTGTCTGTAATTTGCAGTAAAAAATGCATAGAACGGGAGAAACGCATCTAATGCAAGAACGCATTAAACGCGTGGTAAGGACTTTCGGCTTTAATGAAAGTATGCGCTCATAATACTTTCGTTTGCTCATCATTCTTTCGGCTTGATAAACTGCCTTCGCTAAAATGGTCTACACATATGTTTTTAACCAGTTTCTCTATTACTTGGCACAACATTATCTGGAACTACGTCTTTCTTATGACATACGTATGTATAGAAAAGTTCTCCAAACCATCGTAAGTAAATCTTTAAATTCTTTTTTCCTCTATTTCATCAGTTCAATTGTTGGAAATTAAAACTGAGGAGAGACGCATACTTTATAAAATATAAATATAAAATAAACATTAATATGAAAATATCGATTTTTAAAAAATACCAAAAAAATAATTATTAAAAATATAAGATGATTTTCAAATTGTTTATTTTGGTATGTTGGTACACTCGTCTCGAATGTATGTTCGTAACTTTAGCTATGTAACATGTTTGGTTCGCTTGTAAGAAGCATAAATAAAACAAGTGTTTTGTATGTGGAGATTTTCTGCTATCGAAATAAATAGATCAAAAAGGTTGCATAAAATTTTCTATAAATAATTAAATACGGTAATCAAAAAGACTTCATCGCCCATGTGGCGAATTTTATTTTGGTTGAAATTTGAAAATTTTGGAACGAACTTCGCGTTAAATGGTTTATGCACAAAATTTCCAGAAAAAAATGCTAAGCGCTATGTCGCCATACTAAGCAACTTCTTTAATTGTGAATTTTAAATAAACGTACGCAAATAACAGAAAAAGTTTTTGTATTATTTTACTTCTTTATAACAAAATTGGCCTTATGTTTATGAAACACTGAATAATGGATTATATAACAAAAACTACACAACAACAACAATAAAATAATGTAAATATAATTTTCCTTAAGGGACATGAAGAGCTAAATTAATCTTCAAAAGCGATCTAATAGATTTAAGTAGTATTTGGAAAATAGAAGTGACCTTATAAATGTGAGATGCAATATATATATACAATACCAAAACCTACATAAACAGTCAACAGCAAAGCGAGCGCCCAGTGAATTATTTACTAAAACTGAAAATATTTTATTAATCTTCGTTTCGTTAATGGATACCGATAGGCTTTCGCGAACTATATCTCATAACTCAGCCTTTTACCATCAACTGAACAGCTAAATCGTCAAGGAAGAAAACTCGTTCGCCTCTAGTTAAGTCCACC